>CABHPR010130648.1:0-19210 GCA_902168415.1 Peromyscus melanophrys
GTTAAGCATTCAGGCTTCTAGCAGCAGTTCAGCTGAGAGTCATTTGGATATGAGGACATAGAGGCATCCAGTCTGAGGAAACAAGACCAGCTGAGGATCCAGCGAGGTGAGATAGCTGTGGCTTGATCTGTCTCTCTGACCTTCCAGTGATCACCCAAATACCCGGCTCAGGTCTGATTTTATTAATAAGAACTTGTAAGATTCATGCTACATCTGGCGCCCAACGTTTGTGGTACGAATTCATGAAAAAGCTGCTTGCCGGTTGTGGTGATGCACGCCGGTAGGATTTGCTGAAGGAGGCAGAGGCAGGAGGATCCTGAGTTTGAGGCCGGCCTAGGAGGCTTGCTAAGGAGAAGCTTCGGTCAGGACCCAGCTACAAACGGCAGTGGGACCATGGAGGCAAAAGCTGCTGCTCTGAGTTGCTGGCTTCTTCTCATCGTGTTGGTGACTGAAATGATGCTGCTACCTGGAACAAAGGATTTACTACTGCTTGTTCAGAGAAGAATTGCCAGGACCATCGTGTTACAAGAAAGCATCCGCAAAGGTCAGTTTGAAAAAGGTTGGCAAGACAAATGGTGGGGAGAAATTGCTGTCAAGATATTCTCTTCTAGGGAAGAACATTCGTGGTTCCAAGAGACAGACATTTATCAGACTGTGATTACTCCAAACCACAGAGGAGGCACAAAAAAAAAAAAAAAAAAAAAAAAAAGAGTTTGCAGTGAACCATGACCACGCCTAACAGTGACTTTGAAATCTCCAAAAAGGTGACGGAATCCCACAATGATGATTCCACAAGGACTATGGTAAAGCTATTAAGCTGATTAACACCAAGGAAAGATCGACTTTGGAGTACAAATTGTTTAGGACAATTTCGAGATGACTAGCTGAGATGATCCAGCCTGACGGACTACTCAAACAAGGACTTGTGACAAGCCCTGAAATTTCCTATTATGCAGAGACTGAACAAATGATACAGGACTTGACAATTAACCCAAAAATTTTCTTTTCAAGATTCCCTAAAGATATCTTCACCCCTAGAAAGCAAAAAGAAAAAGAGAAAATAGATATGAGATAGATCACCGAATCTACTCTGAGAAAAAAGATAAAGAAATAATAGGATAAATAGGTAGATCACTGAATCTACACTGGAGAAAAAGGGGAAGATATAAAAATGACGAAAGGTAGACTACTGAATGTATTATGAAAAAAAAGAGAGTATGGATATGATAAGATAAAAAGGGAGATTATGGAATCTACTTTTAAAAAGGAACTACTTGTTTTAAATAAGATAAGTAATGAAAATTTTTTGGTCGGAGTTTGTCAAATGTTACTGGACTGGACATTGTTAATATATATAGTGGAGTTTTTTGTCTGAATCTGACAAATGTTAATGGACTAGACATCGTTAATGTAATCTTGACTGTATATTGTAAATACTTATTGGATAGTTTTTCTTGTATTAGTTATAAGCTTTTTTAATTTTAGACAAAAAGAGAGGAAATGTGGGGGTATTGTGTTCCCCAAAATATTGTGTATGCTAATAAACTTATCTGGGGTCAGAGAACAGGACAGCCACAATATGAAACAGAGGTTAGGCAGTGGTAGCATACGCCTTTAATCCTAGCATTCCAGAGACAGAAATCCCTCTGGATCTCTGTGAGTTCAAGGCCACATTGGAAATGGCCAGGCATGGTGACCCACGCCTTTAATCCCAGAAAGCACGCCTTCAATCCCAGGGAGTGGTGGTAGAAAACAGAAAGGTATATAAGGCGTGAGGACCAGAAACTAGAGGCCTTTGGCCTGGAGAAGCCTTTGGCCTGGAGAAGCCTTTGGCCTGGAGAAGCCTTTTGGCCTGGAGAAGCATTTTGGCCTGGTTAAGCATTCAGGCTTCTAGCAGCAGTTCAGCTGAGAGTCATTTGGATATGAGGACATAGAGGCATCCAGTCTGAGGAAACAAGACCAGCTGAGGATCCAGCGAGGTGAGATAGCTGTGGCTTGATCTGTCTCTCTGACCTTCCAGTGTTCACCCAAATACCTGGCTCAGGTTTGATTTTTATTAATAAGACTTTTAAAGATTCATGCTACATTGAGGGAAGTAGAGGACTCTCTGAATGCCTATGTACAAGTACCTGCTAATCCTATTCATTTTGACTCTCTTCAAAATTCAGAAATACCATTGATGCTGTATTCTACTAGAACTGTACTTTGTTCTAGATTATGATCTCAGCTCTAACCCTCAAGCATCACTGTCCCAAGGCTTCTGTAGTGATAGTCACAGCCATAAGCAACAACCCTGAAGGCATTGGTTTCTCCCTAGAAAAGACATAGATAAGATCATGGAGCACACACTAAGCACTCAGCAAGGACTGGTGTCCCAATGCCACTGAATGTGTAATGTTCTCTCCAATTAAACCTGATGGATGGAAGTTTAAAACTCCTCAATCCCTTAGTAACACTGTGGTAGGATCCTTCAAACATCAATTCATTTTATTACTGTAAAAATTTTCCTTATGAAGAGATTGAGGTTTTATGAAGGGATTGAGGTTATAAGAAAGTAAGTTTCCACTCTTTTACTTTTACTTGAGCAATTGACTTTTAATTGTTTAAAAGCATCCATCTTCTTAAAGGTGGTGGTGTTCCTCCAAGTTAATATTTTCCTGCTCTCTTGACCATAGGTTGCTACTGGCAGAGCTGTTACTGAAGATTTGGACCTCTATGCTACATCTCGAGAGAGACGATTTCGTTTATTTGCATCTATAGAATGTGAAGGACAGTTATTCATGACTCCATATGATTTTATTTTGGCTGTTACAACAGATGAGCCCAAATGTAAGTAAAGATTTTAAATTACCTTTATAATTTTACTTTCATAATAATATAAAATATATTAATAGTATTGTGATAATTTTCAAAGACTTCCAAAGATGGTGGTAAAAGTAATGGATACTAAGCAATTCTGGTCAGGTTAAACAGATGACAATACAAATGAACTTTGAAGAGAAGAATCTCTAGTTTGTAAAAATATGGGATAGTTACATATTTTAGAATACATAACAAAAGCAATGTGACAACTCAGAATTCATTGTGTTATGCAATGTTTGCAGACTGATATTTCTTAAAAACCTTTATTATGTCTAAAATTGCAGAAATTTTGAGTCACTTCCTTGTATATTGAACTTCAACACCACCTTCCTTTAGATCTTCTTATAAGAGATTAATGTTCTACCTTTATTTCTTGTATCCAAAAATGAGTAAAGTAATTTAGAGGACTGGCATTGAAGTTAGCCTTGCTCAAGAATTCTACTTTTCTGTCTTCTGCATTTGGCTTAGCTCCTGAAGTATAAAGATGGGCTAATTCCATCCCACTTTTCCATATGTTAAAGGAGTGGTTTCCAAACATTTGAACAGCTGCACAGTTTTTAGAAATGCTTTATAACTGACTTAATAAAAAAGTAGCAAGATTCTTGCTGGGTGGCGGTGGCGCACGCCTTTAAACCCAGCACTCGGGAGGCAGAGCCAGGCGGAGCTCTGTGAGTTCGAGGCTAGCCTGGTCTACAAAGAGAGATCCAGGACAGGCACCAAAACTACACAGAGAAACCCTGTCTCGAAAAAAAAAAAACTTAAAAAAAAGAAAGTAGCAAGATTCTTGTATACACTTTTATATCCAACCAATTTTAATATGTTCTTTTCAATGAAGTGTATAAAGAAAATCCACTTCACAGATAACAGGTGGTTAGGAAAGGGAAGACTACTTTCTTCTGACCTTGGGCATTCTCTTTTTACATTGTCACAACTTGCTAGTGGTAGTTCAGGCTTTCAAACTCTCCAAAGATGGTATGAAAGATTCTCTAGAATGAAGGGGTTTGGGCTAGATTAACTGGATGGCTGGTTGGTAAGAATGAGATTGAGAAGGGAAAAAAAAGTCACTGAATTTTTGACTGATATATTTGAGATGTATCAAATATGTAAAAGTTGGATTTACGTAGTTTCAGCTCACTGAAAGATAACTAACTAAAAATTAATGCACCAAATAAACTGGCTAATATTTGCTTCAATTTCTCATAAAAATATATGATAATTTAGACTAGAGCATTTATAGCCATTTTCCTCTAGAGCAAAACCAAACTTTAAAATTTTTTCAATAATTTGGCAAACTTGTGCAAACTAGCTTTTAATTCTTTCTAACCCCTCAGTGCTAGACATTAGATCCAGGGCTTTGTATATGCTGCGCAAGTGCTTTTCTGCTGAGTTTCATCACAACCCTCAATGAATTGACTTTAGATGCATTGAATTCTCAACAGTGAAGATCAGAGAGAGGTCTGAACATTTGGGATTTGTCTGTACATGATTCGTAGTTAATGCTATGTATGTTGAAGTTGTCCAGAGAAATACTATACTATTTTACATGACAGGGGACCAATCCTTGAGGAACTCTTACACGTCCAAAGATGGATATCCAAATGCTAGAAAAGGGTAGGCCTCAAGAGCCCTATCCAGAGACACAAGAAAAAAACAAAACAAACAAACAAACAAACAAAACCAATGTAGACTGGTACAGTCATAGAAGCCAAAGGAAATGGTTGGGGTGGTCCAGTGAGTGGAACACTGCTGAGAAGTCAGTTAGATGAGGATAGAGTAGATTCTAGACTTAGTAATGTGAAGGTTGCTGAGGATTTCAGGGAATTGACTAGGACAAACGCTAGGTTGCAGAGTGGAATACAGAGGAGGAACTGAAGGCAGTGACTGGCAAGTATCTAGTCAAGATGCTCGGCTCTGACAGGGAAAGGAAGTGCAGCTGCGTTGGAATTTGAGGTAGAGGCTTGATCATGCAAGATTTTAAATCCCCCAAAATTTTAAAAGTAGAATTTGGTTTTGACTAGAGGGAAAGGCCTGAGGAAAAACACACAATCAAGACAGTAGTGGTGTATTTACAGTAGCCACTTTGGAAATGCATAGGAGAGAAAAAGCTGAAAATTAAATAGGGCTCTTTAAATAGTAATTATAAGGCTAAGATAAGATGTATAGCCCTTTGACTTAATTAACATGGTATAATGTGAGTTATTTTTTAATTTTCAGTACTCTATACTAATTTTATTAACATGAAATAATAGTAACCTCATGAAGAATTTTTTGGGAATACATTGTGTGTGGCTAGTAGACTAGAACCAGTATTGGATCTGTCATCATCATTGTGATCACTTGAATTCATAATTAAGATTTTTAACATCTCTGATATAATTTTATGATGACATTCAATAGGAAAATGCATTTAAGTAATTACTTAGTAATTGTAGCTCAAATAAATGTTAATTGTAAAATATACCACATTGTTGTTGGTAACTTTTTTGGAAATTATTTTTTCTTATTTTTCTCTTTAGAGTTTAAAAGGTAAATTTCCCTTCTAGGATTAGAATATGTAGTTATTTTCCTATAGCATCAAGAACCATTTTAGTTTATATGTTTAAAAATACACCATTAATTCAGACACAAAAATGTATCACAGATATGATTAACATCAGCCTATAACTTGAGAAATAAAATACTTCTAATATTAAATCTACTATAAATTGAATGCCTCCCCCCACCTGTTATATTTATATACTCAGTGATTTCTTTGATAAAGGAGTTTAGAAAGTCAGAACACCCTTTGAAGACTTATCTTAATGGTTCTTTAGTCTTTAACAGCTAATAATATTGAACATGGTACATTTCCTGCAGAATGAATATGTCTTTTGTGAATAATCTACTCTGGAAATCTCATGAAACCACAAACTCAAGAGTAAATCTAACTTCCTCGTTGGATAAATAGCTTCTGAGCATTGCATAAGAACATGTCCATGTAGTTTTACTTTTTATGTATTTTTCTTACACTCTTTCCAAACTGTTATTTCATTGTTCTACTTACTAAAAGGAGCCATTGCAGAATTATGTGTACAGTAGCATAGGTAAGGTTACATGCCAATCCTGTGATTTCCGTGCTTGATCTCTATTCATATATACTACCTAGGTAAAAGAAAGATTTATTATAAAATAGAAGAGAATTGATCTCCAAGAAAAATTAGTTTCAAAATTTTATAAAAGTATATTTTCACCTTTAGTCTCAAGATGAGTTAGTATATTGTCTTAAAAAGAGAGTTGCATAGCAATGTGCCTTCTGTATAACTTTAGATTTGGTATATTTTTAATTATACAGACTTGCTATGTAGAAACAATTACTGATAGTCCACCGGTTTTCCTAATGCCAGTATACTGTAGAACTTACTTCCTACCAACCTGGAGATATTCTTAGCCATTTACAATATCAGACTCTGAACAAGAGAAGCAACAATTTGGGCTGTGCATCTGTCCCTGTATTTACTGTTTAGACTGAGATCATCAACATGATAAAGAAAATGGTATTTTATTCAGACACACTACACTTGTGTCTCCAAACTACTTCTAGAACAGCCATATCCAGAAGGGAGAATGTAAATTGGATAAGAACTTTCCCAGCTCTCTGTTAGCTCCTCTTCTCTTTGCCACTATCATTTTTATCCTGGACAGACCTTCACCGATGAATTACTTCCACAAATGCTCATTCATCTGATTCCAGCATGAATATTTTATAAGTATCATTATTTGTCCTTCAAGTCCCATAAAATATTTAACATTAAGTAGCTTAACTTAACATGGATCCAGAAAGGCCCAACCATAACCCAGTTATGGGGCAAAAAAAATCCTGTGACACTGATTTTACTTATTATAAGTTACAGTATTTTAAACAAGTAGATACCATGAAAAGATCCTATCTTAGATTCAAATATTGAGGGTAAAAAACTTCTGCCTTTTGAACATAAAAGCTTGATTTTGAGTTATGGTTATATATGGTTACTAAATATGGATATACATTACATACAATATTATCTAATTATTTTATATTTATTTTAGTTGCTAAAACGTGGAAGTCACTTTCTAAACAGGTAAGTTAAAGCTCTTGGTATACAACATATGCATGTACACACATGATACACACGTGTAGGCACACATGCACATTATCTGATTATATATAATTATATGTTTATATGTATGTGTGTGTGTTTTACAAATTAAAATCACATAATGGTGGTATTTTTTAGTCTTCATTGTGTCAGTAAATAAAGGCTGGCAATTCCATGTGCTAGGGAAGATAGAGGTTAATTGTCATGTGTGAGTGTAAATTAGTGTTCCTTGTTTAGAAACAATTATCATTTCTGCTAAATTGAAGCTGTATAGACTCTTTACCCAACAGGTCCATGCCTGAGGTTAAATTCTACAACAGTACATTCACATGTACCTAGCAAAGTCCAACTTAATATACTTTATAACTAGGTCATTTCACATCTGTGTTCATACCTAGAGAAATCTTCAGTTACATATAGAAGAGGTTCAGAAGTCCATAGACTGCTCATCATGCTTTAAAAAACAAGCACATGAGTAATAGACCTAATACATTTTCAAAATATATAACTCCATTCAGACAGAATTCAAAACTGGGAAAAGGAGACTACACTATTAAAGGATTCATCCACAGTTGGCAATACTAAGGGGAAAATTAACATAAAATTCAGCAGTAGAAACATCAGGGAGGGCCTCAAAGTGGCTTCTAATATGCTGATGAGTGTCTGCTTTTAACTTAGCTACTTTTAACTTCCTTAACTAGTAAAAGGGAATTCTCAAAAGCTTATAACAGCAAATGCATGCATGCTTGTGAAACTTCGGAAACATTCTTTTTATAGCTAAATGTAAGATAAAGGTACATGCTATCATAGCAAGAGAGCTAGCAAAGAGACATACCTCATTAGCTGAGAATTCTAGACTGCCCTGATAAAGTACCACAGCCTAGCGACTGAAACTGCATTTATCATTTCATAGTTCTGCAAACTAGAAACTTAAAGTCAGTTTTGGTTTATTCTGAGGATTTTCCCCTTTTCTCTGGCCATCTTCTCACTCTGTTTCCACTTGGTCTTTCCTCTAATAATTTAGGGGGATCTCATATGATAACAGTGGTATTTTTGAAGGACCTGTCTCCAAAGTAGCCAGGTTCTTAGGTACTGCATTAGGGCCATAATATATAGTATGTCAAGGAGAAAGAGCAGGAGAAGGGGGAGGGTAAGAGTGGAGAGGAGGCATTATAAGGACTACAGTAGTGGCAATAATACAATTAAAAATCATATCCAATAAGAGTTTTGCAGGTTACTACTATGTATAAAAATAAATGAATCAAAGTTAATAACAGGCTGATATTTAATTTTAAATTAATAATGACAATTATAAAAACTGCATTAAGATACATTTCACAATAGCAACAAAATCTATCACGTACTTAAAAGTGTACCATCTTAGCTACTTTTCTATTTCTGTGACAAAGCACTAAGGCAACTTAGGATAGAAATTATTTCCTTGAGCTTGTGGTTCAAGATGGCTGATCAAAGACATGGCAGCAGAAACAGCTGAGAGCCCTCACCTTGATCCAAAAATAGGAAGTAGAGAGCTAGCTCAAAACGGAACAAGTCTTTGGAAACCTATCTCACCCACAGTGACATACTTCCTCCAGCAAGGCCACACCTTCTTCTTCTTTTGTTTTTTGTTTTTGTTGTTATAATTTCTTAAAATTTTTTCATTTTACATATCAACCACAGTTCACCTTCCCTACTCTCTTCCCATTCCCTCCTCCCCACTCCACCCCCTCCCCACCCCCATTCACTCCTCTGAGAGGATAAGGCCTCCCATGGGAAGTCAACAAAGTCTGGTGCATCATGTTGAAGGCAGGACCAAGCCCCTCCCTGCTGCATTAAGGCTGAGCAAGGTATTCTTCCATAGGGAATGGGCTCCAAAAAGACAGTTCATACACTAGGGATAGATCTTGGTCCCACTGCCAGGGGCCCCACAAACAGTCCAAGCCACACAGCTGTTACCCACATTCAGAGAGCCTAATTTGGTCCCCTGCAGGTTCCCCAGCCTTCAGTCCAGAGTCCCTGAACTTCCACTAGCTCAGGTCAGCTGACTCTGGGTTTCCCCATCATGATCCTAAACCCCCACCCACTGCTCATACAATCCCTTCTACCTCTCTTTGACTGGACTCCAGGAGGTCAGCCCAGTGCTTGGCTGTGGATCTCCGTATTTACTTCCATCCTTCCATCAGTCACTATGAAGGCTCTATAATGACAATTAGGGTAGTCACCAATCTGATTATAGAGGAAGGCCAGTTCAGGCATCCTCTCCACTATTGCTAGGAGTCTTAGCTGGGGTCATCCTTGTGGATTCTTCCTAGCACCAGGTTTCTCCCTAACCCCTTAATGGCTCCCTCTATCAAGATAGCTCTTTCATTGCTCTCCTTTTCTGTCCCTCCCTCTAGTACTCCCCCCCACTCCCTCATGTTCTCATCCCCATCCCCACCCCTCTCCCCTCTTCCCAGTTTACCCAAGAGATTTTATCTATTTCCCCCTCCCAAGGTGACTCATGTGAGTCCCTCTTAGAGTCCTCCATGTTACCTAGTTTCTCTGGGGTTGTGGACTGTAGCCTGGTTATCCTTTGCTTTACATGTAATATCCACTTATGAGTGAGTACATACCATGCTTGTCTTTCTGGGTTTGGGTTACCTCACTCAGGATGATTTTTTCTAGTTTGATCCATTTGCCTGAAATTTTCATGATGTCATTTCTTTTCACAGCTGAGTAATACTCCATTATGTAAATGTACCACATTTTCTTTATCCATTCTTCAGTTGAGGGTCATCTAGGTTGTTTCCAGATTCTGGCTATTACAAATAATGTACTATGAACATAGCTGAGCAAGTGTCCTCGTGTTATGATTGTGCATCCTTTGGGTGTGTGCCCAAGAGTGGTATTGTTGGGTCTTGAGGTAGATTGATTCCCAATTTTCTGAGAAACCGCCATACTGATTTCCAAAGTGGCTGTTGTTTTGTCTTATTTACTGTCCTTTGCCTTACAGAAGCTTCTCATTTTCAGGAGGTCCCGTTTATTAATCATTTGCTCCCAGTGTCTGTGCTACTGGTGTTATATTTAGGAAATGGTTTCCTGTACCACTGAATTCAAGGCTACTTCCTGCTTTCTCTTCTATCAGGTTCAGTGCAGCTGGATTTATGTTGAGATCTTTGATTCAGTTAGACTTGAGTTTTGTGCATGGTGATAGATATGGATCTATTTGCAATCTTCTACATGTTGACATCCAGTTATGCCAGCACCATTTGTTGAAGATAGTTTCTTTTTTCCAAGTTTTGGCTTCTTTGTCCAAAATCAGGTATTCATAAGTGTGTGAATTAATGTCAGGGTCTTCAATTTGATTCCATTGATCCACATGTCTGTTTTTATGCCAATACCAAGCTGTTTTTATTACTATAGCTCTATAGTAGAGCTTTTGCAGTCAGGGATGTGATAAGGCCACCCACACCTTTTAAAGCTCCCCAAACAGCCATCAACAAGAAACCAAATATTGAAACATATTATACTCTGGGGCCATTCTCATTCAAACCACCAAATTCTGCTTCTTGGCCCCCATGACCTCTGGTGGCCATATCATAATGCAAAATGAATTTAGTGCAACATCAGAAGTCCTCATAGTCTTTCAGTCTCAACACCAATTTAAAGTCCAAAGTCTAACATCTCTTCTGAGACTCAAGGCAATTTCTTAATTTTAACACCTACAAAATCAGCCAGGCAGTGGTGACACACACCTTTAATCCCAGCACTCGGAAGGCAGAGGCAGGCGAATCTCTGTGATTTTGAGGCCAGCCTCTTCTACAGAGCACAGGCACCAAACTACACAGAGAAACCCTGTCTTGAAAAACCAAAAAATAAAAAATAAAAAAAGTATATAACACCTACAAAATCAAAAGCAAATTACATACTTCCAACATACAGTGGCACAGAATATGATTGCCATTCCATAAGGGAGGCATTGCAGCATAGTGGGGAATTCTGGACTGAAGCAGGACGGAAGACACAAGGGTAAACTCCAAATCCTGTAGTTTTGTGTCTGGTGTCAGAGGGCTGAAATGGCTCTGCCCTGCCAGCTTTGCTCTTGGGATGGTTTCACTCCCTGTTGGCGGCTCTCCCCAGAAGCTCTCTCATGTCTCCAGCACCTCTAACATCTTGGAGATTCCAGCACAATCTAGGCTTCACTTTTACAGCTTCACACAATGTGGTCTTCAGGACCTTTATGCAGGGACTGCCCTGCCATACAGTGCCTGGTCTTAGCTGTTCTCCTTTTTCGTGGAAGAAGATTGCATAACCCCTTTAAATCCAGACCCATGTGGCTGAGGCTGCTGGGTTCAGCTGCCCACTAGGATGGAGCCTTCTTGAATCAAATTTGCAGCAGCCTTCCTTTGTTGCTGATTTTTAGGAGGGGGAGTTCCTTAGGCCTTTCCCCTTCACAAGGTGACAGCTACTTGTGACCTCCCCTTGAGGACACCACTCTCTATATTCTATTTTCAATCAGGCCTCTCTTCAGTGTTATCTCTTTCAGCACAAGCCTTGACTTTATCATTAAATTTCTTGATGTTATTTTTCTCTTCCAGCTGTACACTTCATATTTCTTTTGTTCCACATGTGCTTTTTCATTGTAGACCTGCATAGTAATTATAAATAACATTGTTATAGAGTCAGTATCAGGCTATCTTGAAATCTCCACTGCCAAAGAAATTAGTCCATTGCTTTTTAATTTAGCCTCAGGAAAATTCTTAGGACAAGGGCAGAAAGCAGCCACATTCTTTCCCACAACAGCACAAGAATGGCCTCTAGTTCAGTTGCTGTTAAAGCCCTTGCTTCCCTCTAAAGTCTCTTGAGCTGGGCCTCCACAGTCCACATAGCTCTCACGACTATGTCCCAGGCTCCTAGTAGGATGGTCCATTAAGCCCTGTTTATAGTATTCAACCACTTTACTAGTCCAAAACGCCAGTCTTCCATATTCATCCAAAACCACATGGCCAGGTATGCCACAGCAACAGCCCACTCCCTGACTCCAACTTCTGTCTTAGTTACTTTTCTGTTGATGTGACAAAACCCCAGGACCAAGGCCCCTTACAAAAGAAAGTGTTTAAGTGGGTTTGTGGTTTCAAAGGGTCGGACACCATGATGGCAGAGCAAAGTCATGGCAGCAGGAATAGCTGAGAGCTCACATCTTGATCTGAAAGCCTCAAAGCTGATTCCCAGTGACATACCTCTTCCAGCAAGGCCACACCTCCTAATCCTCCCCAAACAGCCACCAAGTATATACTAGAGCCCAAGTATTCAAAGATTTGTCTGTGGGGCCCATTTGCATTCAAACCACTACATGTACTTAACAGAGTATGTACAACATTTTTAAAATGTCTTTCAAGGAAGGGAATAGATATAGTATCATGTTCATGGATACTGAACTATTTATAATAATACTTATATCCAAATTTATCTACAAATTATTGTTAATATTAGTCTTACTCTAATATAATTTCAACAGAATTGATTTTAATTTTCACTTTTGAAACATTTCAGTAAGGACTCTAAAATACTTAGAATGGTTTTGAAAAGGAAATAAAAAAGAGGTGACAGGAATGAAAACAAGTGATTCATAGTAATAAGATTGATAAAGATTAATAGTAGGTTGATAATTAAAATAATATTGTGTCATTGCAAGAATATTTTAAGTAGATGAAGATGAATAATAATAGTAATAGAAAAATCCAGAGGCATTTTAGGGAAGATCTGTAAATCAGTAGAGAAAAGACTGATGCCCCAATCATGGGTAAGAATAATAGGCTTTCCCTATGGGGGCAAATGAAGCTAATCCTCAGAATCCACCATCATATATAAAAGCTAATTGAAGATGGATTGTGTTCTTTTTTTCCAAGCATCATGGCTAGTAACTTTAGTCTTCATTAAAATATATTTCATATACTTAGAAGGATGAACACGTCATAATATGCCATGGCAGTTTTGTATATGTACTATGAAAATCATCTCAAATTTGTAAAAGTACATACTGTATTTGTCACAGCGTAGATACTTACCAACAGTGTTCATCTTTTACCAATGGTTCATTCACATATATGATGATTATGTTTAAATAACCTATTATGTATCAAATACTGTCAGAGCTATCTAAGTAAATTGATAGTCCAGTGAACAGTTGGCTATAATTGTAAACAAATTCGAGAATTGTGCATATATTGGCTGTCTTATTCTTCCACCGGTAAACATTAACGTATCAGTTGACTGTTAGTATCAAAAAATGTTCTTGCTCAGAGGTAATGGAGATAATAAGAAGTTTCAGGGAACTGGGAAATAGAATTGGAGATGCTTGTATCTGTCCTTGCCTGTAGTTATATTTTACCCTTATTAATTCTCAGGACTACACCTCACTCCACATAAACATAACTTTGGTACAGCACGGACAGATTTCTTGAATTGTGGAACATTGTAAAGTATCATCAGATGCTTTCGCATGCAGGAGAAGAGAAGAACACAGTGCAAGCAGTTGAGCCTCGCAGTCCTGGCTACCAAGTGCTAGTGGTGCAGTTGGTACCTAGAAACGCTTTTCACAAAGATTCAGAGGATTCAGTGCAGCACCTTCTCTCTTGCCTTCAAAATGTGATAAAAATAACAACTTCTACCCACCTGAGTCTCAAGTCCTACCACCTTAGAATTTCCAAAAAAAAAAAAAAGAGTAACCTCTCCCCACATATACATCTTAGCTGAAAGGTCAGGTCTGAGTATCATGCAAATGTACTAATTCAGAAGATTCTTCTACCAAAAAGCGATATTCACTCCCATGAAGGGAGTGATACTTGTCCCGACCAAAGAAAATACTGTCTTGAAAATTATATGTGATTCCTGTTGAGAGAAGTGAATGTCACCCTAGAGAATTCCAGGATGCCCCAACTATGCCCCAACTCAAAAACGCTGAAAGAGTGTCCTAATGAATATAGACTTGTTACACAGAGGAACAGGAAGTCACCAAAAGCAATAGCAGAGTTATCAGTGTCAGTTGGGTTTTTGTTTGGTGTTATATTGTGTTTTATTTATGACTAAAAACTATAAATGCTAAAATGTAAAAATTGAAGAACACATAAGAGGATCTTTTTAGATAAGATACATGAAGCAAACCTCAAAAGAAATTACTGGCAGATTTTACTAAATTAAATAACTTAAACTGTGGCTACCCAAACCCATCAACAACACCAAAAGATATTTGATACACAGGAAAATGCTTTCATAATTTATTATCCAAAAACCAACTTTAAAAGAGGACCTTATAGTTGTCTAGAACTTGTGTAAATTGATACTAAAAGGATAATCATCTCAATAAGAAATGGACAACATAGCTAGAATAGCTAGCAAATACATATAAAATAGTTCAACTAATAACCAAAGACACGCAGATTAAAGCAATGGTGTTCTATTCCACACCCACCAGATGGCTAGCTTCCAGAAATTTGACAGTGTCAGTACTGAGCAAGGGCATAAAGGAACCAATTGAAAAAATAGATGATGCCTTTGCTTTGGGGAGGGACTTGGTAATGGCTGATAAAATTTAGAGTGTATATTTGAGGTCCTATTTATAGGTATGTATGCTAAAGAAAGGTTTAAATGTTCACACCTGCTCTCTTACTCCCCTTTCCTGACACACTGATGGAAGAGTGAAAAATTTAGAGACAGTACAATCATTGGGGAAATGGATCAAATAATTAATTGTAAGTAGCGTACCGCAGATAACATAGTAATACAGAATGAAGTAAATAAGTGTGTCAGAGCTGTGTGTATCCAGTGTTAGACCTAACAGGTACGGCTAAGCAAACAGCAAGTGGCAGGATGCTGATGTTTTCTAGGCCCTAGGAAGTCAAAGTAATTTTCCTGATTCTGGGAAGCTGTTTTATCAGTCTCATTCTCTCACAGGTGTCAGCAGATTTTTCTAAAGGCTGTATGATGAGTGATGTTATCACTCTGGACAGCTGATGGAGTGTGTGGTTGTGTATGCTTGTACTTTAGTTTTTCGTTTGTCACATTTAAATAAACACTGATGAATACTATACAGAGAAACATCTTTTGTGTCCTTAGTATTTTAAAAATGTAAACAGCTAACTTTCAAAAGTGCCGTTATAAAAATTCACTGTGTAGGCATTAACATCAAAATAAAGACTGTCTGACATGAAGATATATTCATATTATGTAAAAGACAAAATAAAATACAAAACAGTATATAGAGAATAAAGATTTAATATTTACAAAAATAAATGGCTGTATACAATATCTATGAGAGAGTTAGATTAAAAGAATATTAAATAAAATTGAAGTGTGGTTTGTCTTTGAATAAAATTTTTCTTTTCTAAACCTACAGTTTTCCTATGCAGTGTGTATGTGTGTTTGTGTGTGTGTGTGTGTGTGTGTGTGTGTGTGTGTGCACTAACTATATGACTAAAAAACTATACTCACTTTAGAAAATTATGTAAGTACTTTAAAAACAACTGTAACTTTAGGAAAGTAAAATTAATTCAGCAAATGTGTATTTGTTCCCTACTTGCAATGCTGCAATGTAATTGTGGCACTGGACGCCCCAGAATTAGTATCTGACTCCAGTAGTCTAAAGACATAGTGCCCAACAGACTGCTCTCTTTACAGGTGTGTACCCCAGTTCAGAAGTCTCAAGGTGCCTCACTTCTGACCTTACAGGCTACAGTTCCAGGATTTTCCTACATCTGGTGTAGTAGTTTACTAAAATGACCCATAGAACTCAGAAAATGCTGCAGTTGGGATTACAGATAAAGAACATTTATTAAGACTCCCAACTGAAGAGACAAACTAGTAGGTCTGGAAGCGTCCTGACCAAGAATGTCTGTCCTCTCTGCATGTGGAGGCAGTCTGTCGCTCTCCGAGCATCTTCATGGGCTCCAGTGAGCTCAGAGTCTAGACTTGTCTTGGGTTTTACTTCTGAGGTGTAAGTTTCCAAACTGTTGATCATGTCTTTATCTCTGTCTACACCTCTCCTTGCTCCCATCCTTTGTTCTGGTGACCAAACACCATCCTGAGTTATTTCCTTAGTGTACACTCAAGTGTAACTAATGGATTTCATCTTCCTCCCAGGAGTTGGAGACAAAGGCCAAATTCATTTTATGTAGAACAGTAGTATAATAGAAAAGATTATTGTGAGTGAGGAAACAAATTTCCAGCATGAATGGATATACAAAGATTTTAGTAAATGTTAAGAATCAAAATTAGCAGATAACAAAAATGATCACTAAAGCAATTAGATGACCTAGGCCTGGAGGAACTATATTTTTATTAAAAATAACTACTTGAAATCAATGAGAATCAGTTTCTGTAATTTACTTCTATGTGCCTGACTTGTGAAAATTACTTGTCCAGTTTAGGTCTAAGTAAAATATGTGTGAGAATTGGTTACTAGAATTAAATAAGCTATTATGAGTAGATTGTTAATCACATAAAGGACTCTCAAAAAAAGTAATTGATTTTTAAAATTAGAACAGAGATTGGAATACATAGTTATAATGGGAGAAGATCAATATTTATACAAGAGAAATAGTATAAATTTAAGTATGTACAGTGTATTGAGGATTTTTTTAATCTCTTAATTTGACAAAAATATTTTAGTTTCATCTAAACAGTAAATAGCTTAGTCTTACCTGTTTGCCATGGTCCCCTGTTGGACACTGCTCATCAGCTTGGCATCTGTTACCTGCAGTGCAGATAAATCCCTGTGAAAGAAATGAATGCTAGAATCCTCACACAGGCTTCCAGCAGTCTGGAAAGCCCCTCAAAATACTCCTGCTTTTGACATCCCAAAGGTTTCTTTATTTTCCTGATACCTCAGCTTTGCAATTTAAAAATACTGTTTATAAACATCACAGAGCACTTTCTAGATTCCACTTACCAGGAAAAGTCTGTTTGAAGTATTCTCAAACTTGAATGTGCATAAAAATCACCTGGAGGTCAAGGAAAATGCAAGTCTAGTTCAGAAGATCGAGAGGAAATGCTACTCTGCATTTCCATAAGCTTTCAGATGACACTGGGATTGTTGGAATCCACAGTGTGACAAATAAGGATCAGGTCTAGAATTGCAGGTGACTTCTACATTAAAAATGTATTACTGAGAAAAGTAATTTTTAAACTTCAAATTATCCTTTCACTGGTTTTCCTTATAGTCAATCATTTTATAATTGTTTCCTTTTTATTTTTATTATTTTTGCAGAATATGTATAATCTGTCCAAATATTTTTATATAAGCAATGTTCAACTGTTTAAATTCTCCAATAATTTCTCGCCAGCAGTGATAATTTATTCTAAGAAGGATGAGTACAAATCAATATTCCGTTTACCCAGTATTAAGACTCTTTGCAATACCATTAAAATTCTCTGTTCATTCTTAGCGTGTTCCTTTGCTCATCTGTGTCTTTTGCTCAAACTCAGACAAATCCAGGCATGCAGCAAAGAAGAATATGGAGCCAGCTGGTCACCTGATTTTAATGAGGAAATCTACATGGCTTTATAAAACAATCCCTTGTTCCTCGCTCCAGAACTCAAGCCTGCTGTTTTATCTTAACTTAGTTGTCTTGCTATATGCATCTAGTTAGGAAATTTATCTGAAATTTTGAATAGTTCTAATTAAGTTTAATATAGCATCTTTAGCATATATTTGATATTTGCATTGTGGGCAAATACTGTAGTGGAATAAAGTGCAGGTATAGAATAAGATGATTAATGTCACATTTCTGGTCATTTAAAAGGAGAATTTCCTGGGGAGGATGCTTACATTTTTTTAAGATTCATGTTGAAAGAAAGTGATTTGACTACTAATCAGTATTCCAATCCTTCTTTTATAGGAATTAAGTCAGATGCTCTCAGAAACACCACCAGTTTGGAAGGGATCATCAAAGCTCTTTCGAAATCTTAAAGAAAGAGGTAAGCTAACCGTAGTGTCTATGTATTTTAATATTGACATGGGTTTAAAATTGTGTATATATATATATATATATATCACCAAATGCAAATGTCTCTGGGTAACTAATATAATTTGGTATAGTGTGATTAAGGACTATGTGGTCACTATGTACGTACACAAATATATATACCTTCGGACCTCTTTAGCATCATCATTTTCAACCATACTAAAAAGCATTTTAAATTTGCTCATAGGAAATACTTTTCAAAAATATTAGATCTTCAAATGTTAGTTTTTATCATTCCATTTTGCATCTAAGGAATAATAGTTACTTCTCCAGTTCGTAAATATACAAGGCTAGCCTGTGCTACATGATGCCTTGATTAAAAGAAAAAGAAAGAAAGAAAGAAAAAAAGTATCTTGGGTTTAATTGCAGTTTCCTTTTATAATATTTTCCCAGTTGTTCATATGAATGAAAGAGACACTTTTATTGTGGACATTTTTAAAAACCAGGATTGAAATACTAGATTCAGGTATATTAAAATACTCCTTGGATATCTGGGCATGGTGGTATATTTCACTAATCTCAGCTTCTCTGGAGCCTGAAGAAGGAGGATTTTGAGTTTACAGCCAAAGGTAGACTACATAAGCAAACACATCTCAAAAAACAAAAATATTCTTAGAATATTGTATTCATATTTTAGAGTGAGATAATAGCACTGAGAATGTTCAAAACTTAAAAAGAATAGGTAAGTATAATAAATTTTAATTTTTTTGCCTTAATATATCTCATGGGAAAATAAATGAATCAAATATAATCTGAAAAAATGCATTGAAGAAAGAAATCTTTTTACCTAAGAAAAGGTTAGCCTGGAAGACCTAACCCTCTCTATGTTATATGCATTTTTTTTGTATTTTCTTTCTGCCTTTGTTTATTTTTCAGGAGAGAGTATTCATTTCGCATTGTTCAGTAAAAGTTTCTACAGTGATGGAAGTGTCCATATTTCTTTTCTATTTTGTATAGAAACCATTGGCCAGTTATGATTACTGAAGTCTTCAAATGTTGCTGCCGTAATGGAGGAATGAAATTTTATTTGGATTAGTCTAAATTTAAATACTACACCTGCTCATTAATTACCTGCGGGATATTTATGTCTGTCTCATGTTCTTGATATTAGCAAGATCATTAAACCATAGTCTTATAAGAGTTTAGAACCAGCTTGCTAGGTGGTTGAGAAATACTGAACTACTTGGTGTGTGTGTGTGTGTGTGTGTGTGTGTGTGTGTGTGTGTGTGTGTG
>CABHPR010130649.1:0-11119 GCA_902168415.1 Peromyscus melanophrys
TTTCTAATCTGGTGCGAGAGTAGAAATGTCCTTGGAGTTCTTAGTCAGAGGTCCCGCCCTGGGGTCCCACAGCTACCCATCCCCAAAGGCCTGGGGAAGAGACAAGAAAGTGGGGGCAAAGGCAAGAGAAGAGTTCCCTCTCAGTGGTGCACGTGGAGAGAGAAGCAGCAGCTGGCGAAAGAAAGAAGTGCCTCTCTCCCGTTTCCCGTGGAGCTTCCCTCCCTGCCCTGCTGAAGCACTGCAGCAGCTCCTTAAGCATTTTGTGCTAGAGAGGGGGATTTTTATTTGTATCCTGTGGAAAATGACATACATGCATACATACGATGTCTTTTGATCACATTCGCCTCCCACTCCTCCCCCAGCTCCTCCCCATTCCTCCTCACATGGACCCCCAGATCCCCTCAACTCCCTCCCTTTCTCTTCCTTCCCTCTCATCTCCTTCTTCCCTTCCTCCTCACTTCCCCCCACCACTGTCTTTTTGTCTCTCTCCTCCCTCACCTACCAAGCCCTGTTTGTGCTGCTCACATATTCTTGCCTGTGGGGCCATTCACTGGAACATGGGTGGCTACCAGGAGCCACGCCCTAAGGAAAACTTAATATCCCTCTCCCCAGGAGTCATCAACTATCAATAGCTTCTCAGCTAGTGGTGGGGGCTTGTTGAACCCCCTATTTCCCAAGAGAGAGGAATTTTGAACATACTCTGAATAGATGTGTGGGGATTTTCTATCATACATTCAAAACAGAATAATTAGACCTAATAACTGCCTTTAAGAGAATGGTTATTTAGTGCCTGTCATCAGAAGGGGAAAGGCTTTTGTTGGACAGTGTCAGCAGAAACATCTACTTAGAATGATTACATAAAACATGTTTCAATAAAAACCATTGAAGGCTAAGTAATTGCTTTTACTTCTGCCAATTAATGTAAAAATAAAATTCTGTCTGCTAATGGAAAGAGCATTGCAGCATTCAGCAGTAAACGTCATTTTTAAATGAAAGGCAAAAATGTTGGCACATGTGGGTGGGAAAATTTGCTTATATTAAAACAACTTAAAGCCAATTTGAATAGCAGACATTGAGCATGTGTAGAGCCTTACACTTACAGTTTAAGTCATGATATCAGATTTGTATTTGAGCGACCCTGCCTCCACTCATAAGTGACCATAGCCTCTTTTTCTAGCTAACCAGTCTAAACACCTTTACGAGAAAACTCCAGAGAAAACACTGTAGTGGATTTTTTCACTGATGGCAGGTCCTTACTTGCATAAGTTTCCTCCTATAATCCTTCAGTAGTGGGCGCTTAATAGATGAGTCTCAGTTATAATCGTCTCTGTGGGAAGCCTGTACTGTAGAGTGCGTGCATGCAATAGTATAAATGTTCATGACTTGTTTTCTTTTTTTAGAGCACAAAGTAATCATTGTGGGACTGGATAATGCAGGGAAAACCACCATTCTTTATCAGTTGTAAGTATTGGTGCCTACTTAATAGTTGTTGAAAAACTTTGTTTTTATAAGTAACAAGATACCAGTCTTCCCAGTTTTAATAATACAACAGTTAGGCTTAGACGTGTAACCTTTTCTATTTTACCAAATAAAAAAGTAAAATAAAATATCTTAGGCTCACTAAAGCCTCCACCAAGTACTCTCCTCGTGACTTCCCAAGGAAGATGGACTTGAATATTAAACTAAACTAAAGTGCAGATCATCCTGGGGTGAGGTGATAAGATGACTCTCACTTAATGCTTCCCGAAGGAGCCCTGTGTAAATAGAGCTCTGTCTCTGGGATGCTGCTCTCCCCTAAGAGCTTTGAGATTGTTTAACAGAGCCAGACTTGTCTGAAGTGATGGCCATCAAAATACTACTTTAGTAGCTTTCAAAAGGGAGAGGCTTGAAATTCTCAGAAATACATTAAGGCTCATCATCAGTAAATGTTAACACCTCATGAATCCACTGTCTGAGGATTTCCCATTCTTTCAGGGCTAAAGACATTTAAGCTTTGGAAATGGATTTACATACCCAGAGAGCATTTTAACAAATAGTCACTCAGTACTTGGCACTGTTATATGGATCTCACCTTTCCCTTCCTCGTCTTGCGTTTAAAGCCCATTGGTTTCTGGCTGGCTTATAGCTCAGCAGAGCAATTCCCTACAAGACACTGGGCTAAATTGTTAGCACTACAAAAGAAGAGGGTGGGAAAAAAGCAGTCTTGTTAGCCTTCAGTTTGCCAAAGATGCTCACTTGCCCAATGCCTAACTGACACATTTGCTAACAGGCGGCTCCTTATATGTTATTGTTTCAGAGGTGTCATTATTTTTCTTTAGTATGTCTTCATTCATTGGCCAAAATGTATTTTAATATCATTTAGCCATTAATATGAAGCTCAGATATCTCTGAAACTTCTCATCTTTGGTAACAGTCTTGTACATAGTGTCAAACACATTACATATACAACTCAGGAGAAAATTGTAAGTGTATCATGGAATGCTATCAACAAATATATGCATTTGAATAAAGTATCTAAGCAATTACTAAGATAGTACAAGTGATATGAGAGTCAATATCCTAGATACAGTTCAATTTAAGAGAAATTTCTGTTTGTCTGTGACCTGAAGGCTATAGGTTGGTAAGCCTAAACTAGTTTTTAGGGCTGAACTAACTCTCACCTTGCTTACATAGACATTAAGCAAAATGAATGCATAGAATATTACTGAGTTATTGCTACTTTGTAAGTATTGTTGTCTCAGTCATCCAGAAATTGCACTTTCAGGATGGAACATTGGTTCTGATACAGTAACTGGTCATATTGGCATTTTGCCCACAGACATTCAAACACACACCACTGTGTTCCCATCTCTGTGTTAGGCCTGCAATTCGTTTCATTAAAAAGCAGAAAACATTCTTCAGGGGTTGCATTGTGTTTACATCTTTATTTGTACAGGAAGTCTCAAGCTTTTCTTTCTTGTGTTAATGATTATTATGATTGGTATAAATAGGAAAGGTTGATTTCTCTTAAAAACATAAAGATAAAACGTGCTTGGAGTTCTCAAGATTTACAAAAGAGTTTTCAATGGTGTCTTTCAACAGCTTAATGAATGAAGTAGTTCATACTTCTCCAACCATAGGAAGCAATGTTGAAGAAATAGTTGTGAAGAACACTCATTTTCTTATGTGGGATATTGGTGGTCAAGAGTCCCTGCGGTCATCCTGGAACACCTATTATTCAAACACAGAGGTATGCCAAAATTACCCTTGAATTTTAATTTAAAATTTTTTTCTAAGAATCAGCATAGGCTGTAATGAGGCATGTTAGCAGTTGCTTTTAATAAGGAATTCAGATTTCATCGTGGAAGAAAAAGGCAGGTAAAAGGAGTGCTAAAGACTGTGTTCTGTTCACAGCGGTGTCTCACTGCGGAGACTTGTACAGAGGGGAGTTTAGGAGTAAGACCCAAGAGGGTGCTTGCATTTTTCCCCTACAAGGGGATGGAATAGTCAATGAAAACATTGAAATGTAAACCTATTTTACTAAAGTCAATGGGTTATATACATGTAAAATATACCTGCTGTGTAGCTCAGGCTGGCCTGGAGCTAGCTTACACCAATCCTCTTGATTCTCTGCTCTGGAGGACTGGGACTGTAGGTGTGCAACACCATGCATGGCCAAGATCCTTCCCAGCTGAGCGCTTCCTCTGGCTGGCTCAGTCCATCCTCACAGTGGTGCTCTCAGTGCTCCATGGACTGGAGAAATGTGACACTGGCTGAATAATGACTCTTCCCACAGTCTGAGAACTTCACACAAGTATCTGATGAGAGATGGCATAAAATATTTTAAGCATAATTTTTCAAATAACATCCCAGATTTTCAGATGTAATTAATGTGAAAAATAGACTTGCAGGCCATCCCCAGCCATCGCTATCATTTTAGAGGTTATTTTTATACTTTTTCCTCTGCGACAGAAAAAGGCAAAGAACACTGAATTTTTTATTATATATTTATTGAGTATTTTGAAACATGGAAAGAAATTGCCTGTGTTAAAAGTAAAGTAAATAGAGGAGTTAGTCAAGAGAAGCCACCTAAGAATATTTACTTCTGCAAACTTCCATTGCACAAGAGAATGGGTTCCCAGTGTTCTGTTGCTGACATGATTATAGAAGAAGTTATGTAGGCCCACACATGAGTGACTAAGGGACATGGGAGCATCATCTGTAGAGATGAATGTGTTGGTCTCTAGTGGGCCCTGAGAGGGCAGTGCATGGGAAATTTTGCAACAAGTGTGTCTGCAGAGCGCCACAGCAAAGTAATTTCTAAGCAGGGAGCCTTCCAGGGTATTGTTTTCTTTTTCTAATGAATACTTAGTAGTTCAGTATTAGCTTGGGGAGTATATCCATTTTATGTTCACTTGTGTGTCTGTCTAGAGGCAGATTTATTTTAGTGCCTATGTAGGGTTTTTTAGTTTTTATCACCTTGAATAATGGTGTGCGCTTACACATGTAAGCTTTCTTTGTAAGGAGGTACAGCTAAGAAATCATATTTTCTTTTTTTTTGTTTTTTGGTTTTTCGAGACAGGGTTTCTCTGTGTAGCTTTGCGCCTTTCCTGGAGCTCACTTGGTAGCCCAGGCTGGCCTCAAACTCACGGAGATCCGCCTGCCTCTGCCTCCCGAGTGCTGGGATTAAAGGCATGCGCCACCAACACCCGGCGAAATCATATTTTCTAAAATGACATTTTATAAAAATGGAGCTGAAAGAGTATAAAGCAAAGAATTTTTGGTGCACAAGTTGCCTTTTAAAGTAAAATAAAATACAAGAACACTTTTTGGATCTTTGTGGGGGTTGGGCAGCACAGAAGTGGCTGGCAAGCAAATGTGGTGGATTTTTTTTTTTTTTTTTTTTTTTTTTGGTTTTTTAAGACAGGGTTTCTCTGTGTAGCTTTTGGAGCCTGTCCTGGATCTCACTCTGTAGCCCAGGCTGGCCTCAAACTCACAGAGATCCGTCTGCCTCTGCCTCCCGAGTGCTGGGATTAAAGGCGTGTGCCACCACCGCCTGCAAATATGGTTTTAAGGCAGCTGAATATACCTGTATAGTAAAATACTACTGGAGAATAACAGTGTTTTAATATACTCAGGTAACAGGTCCTTTTTAAAGTTCACTGTCAAAGCCTACAGTTGACTCCAGCTGTGAAGAAAGGCAGTTCTTATACACAAATAGGTTAAAGACGACTCAGGCTTAGTGCACTTAAAGCACTTCAAGGAGGTAGTTTTTGAAATTGGGTCCAAACAGAGATATCTCATTACTGATGCTATTAGCAATAAATGTTCTTTTTGTGAACCATGGCTACAGGTATATTTCAGTTACCACAAAGAATTTATTGCAACACACCAGCATGGTCTGTTACATTAGCAGACTTAGTTAGATTCCAGGAAAAGGTTTTATGAGGTGATGCTTCACTCATCACTTTGTTCACCCCTGTAGTCTTGCATTGAGAAAATTCTTTGCTTTGAGATGGCCTCCCAAAGTGAATATCTCCATTGTAATGTAAGGAATTTCAGCCCTTAATTCCTGATAGCTTCCTCTCATTAACCCAGTTACTTGCCAGTCGTCTGCCATTCTATGCCATGCTCCATTCCTTTTGTCCCTTTCTAAGCCCTTCTAGTTTGTATTGCGATTACTGTAGGTGGCTATCCTGTAAGTTGCTGTCAGCCCCTCTATTGTAACGTGGCTTTTATCACTCTCCTGTTCTGTAAGAGAGATGACACTGTTTCCCCTGAGTTTTTAACACGCTCTTGTACATTATTTGGTTTAGTAGCTCTTTTTCACTATTTTCTTGTTTGTAATTCACAAAGTTGCTTTTATTTAGGTTTTTATTTGCTTGTATTTTTAATGTTTAATACCTACTTTAGACACACACACACACACACACACACACCTATCCCTGTCTCCACCCCAACACAAAGATGCATACATAGAGATTCTCCAGTTTCCTGCCTTTTTCTAATATCACCTACATCTTTTAGCATATTAACATCAGTGCATGTAACTTAGCACAGTTCAGCACACTTTCTTCTTGAGCTTTTATTGCTTAAATTCCTTCTGTAAAAAATGTCTTATTTGTTATTTTTGAAAAACACGCTTTTTCTGTCAAATTAACTCTTTCTTTAATAGGCAAAAGACTTTATACATAAAGAAGTAATTGATTATTAATTGTCTGAAATTCAGTGGTTCTCAACCTTCCTAATGCTGCAGCCCTTCAATACAGTTCTTCATGTTATGGTGACCCCCAACCAAATTATTTCATTGCTGCTTCATAACTGCAATTTTGCTACTGTTATGAATTGTAATGTAAATATCTGATATGCACCCCCTGTGAAAGGGTCATTCGCCCCCCTCCATTGGTGTAAATGGTTGGTAGAATGAAGACTGAAGTTTAATGAAAGTATTAAATTCCAGTTTTGCTGTAAATATTACTTTTTATTACCCACAATCAAGAGCTTTAAAAAGTTAGGTTGGTCTTGCTTTTTAGTTGCTGAAGCTGCAGGCTGCTTTCTTGCTAGCATCTGGATTTCCTGCTTGCTGTGCTTCTGTGTGAAGCTCCCTCTGATGGAGACGCACTAGTGAGGATGCCAAGTGAAACCTAATGTCACTGCAATGATTTTGCAGAAAATTGAACGTGCCACTAATTTTCCTCCTTTATCTTAAACTTGCCTTCTAGTTCATCATTCTTGTTGTCGATAGCATTGACAGGGAACGACTGGCTATCACAAAAGAAGAATTATACAGAATGTTGGCTCATGAGGTAAAATTTGAAAGCAAGTCTTTAAAACATGAAATAAGTTATCTATGTACTGGTTTTGTTTTATGCAAACATTAATGTGAAACAGTGTTGGTCATTTCATCATAAGCAAAACTTTATATATTAAGTTGAATGCATTATATTTTCAAGCCTGTAGATTTGTCTGCTACAACTATTAAAAACTGTTTTATTTTTTTTTTTAGAATTAAAACTACTGATTCCTGCTTTAAAAAAATTGATAAATTGAGATTAGGAGTGTGGGGGGGCAACAAAACTTAAATGTCTTTCAGCCAAGAATTTAACATAACTTTAATGAATAAATTGAGGTAACTTGATTATAAATATTTGGGATATAAAAAATTGACAATAAAACATATTCTTGCATGTGCTATTTAACATAAGGTGTGAAATGCATTGTGAGATCTTTCCAGTCTGATTTTCTTTCCTTCTTAGGTGATCTCAAATCTTAATGTAGTGATTATTATTCCTGTACGTAGATGCAAAACACCAAATTCCATGTTATCTTGTGTGACTTGTACTTTTTTCACATTTGAGTTTTAAATTGATTTTGTAAGTTGGCATACAAAGAAGTATTAATGGTATTTCCATACAGTGTGTCATTTTACTTTGTTCTTAAGCCCCTCTACCTGCCTTCATCAGCCGCTGACACACATACCCCCTTTTTTTAATTTTTATTTTTCAGGACAGCGTTTCCCTGTGTAGCCTTGGCAGTCCTGAAACTAGCTCTGCAAACCAGGCTGGTCTTGAACTTACAGAGATCTGTCTGCCTCTACCTCATGAGTACTGGTGGCACAGGCCTGTTTTTTCTTCTTTCTTATGTTACATCCTGACTGCAGTTTCCCCTCCCCCAAGTCTCTTGCCTCACTTCCCCCTTCCCCCAGATCTACCCTGTCTCTCTTCAAAAAAGAGCAGGCTTCCCAGGGACATCAACCAAACACAGCATGACATGCTACAATAAGATTAGACACATACCATCACATCAAGGCTGGACGGACGAGACAACCCAGTAGGAAAAAAGGATCCCACAAGTAGGCAAGAGTCAGAGACAGCCCCTGCTCCCACTATTGTGAATCCCACAAGAACACCAAGCTACTCAGCCTAACAAATGCAGAGGACCTAGGTCAGACCTCTACAGGCTCCCTGATCTCTGCGAGCCCCCATGAATCCCAGTGAGTTGATTCTGTGCCCTTGCATTCTCTTGCTGGTCCCTTAGTCCTCTTCAAATTGTCCTCCTGTCTGCTTTCAGGCCACATGAATTCCCTCCCTTCTCCCCTAAGATCTCTTCTTTAATACCCTCCTGTGTATACACACACACACACACACACACACACACACACACACACACACACACCAGTTTAGAACTAGAACACATACATGAGAGAAAATACGCTTGTCTGTCTTAGTCCGGCTTACTTCTCTTATAATCTTCAGTTTCATCCATGTCCTTTAAAAAGTCGGATTTCATTTTTCTTCATTGCTGAAAATTTTCATTGTGTATGTACCACATTTTCTGTATTCAGTTACTGATGGACATCTAGACCGCTTCCATTTTGTGCTTTTAATGATTAGTGCAGCAATAAAAATGGATGTGCTTGTATCTATGTGGCCTATCGGCTTAAGAGTTCTTGAGGTATACACCCAGTAGTGGTATAACTGGGTCATATGGTATTATATTTCTAGTATTTTGTGGGAACTCCACACTGTCTATCATAGTGGCTGCACTGGTATTCACCCCCAGCAACACTGTAAACATGAGATTTAGCTATGTTAATATGTGCATAGCTAAAGAATATGCCCATAGCTGAAGTTCATTGCTTTCAGAAGTGATACTATTTCACTGTATAAGTCTGTCACAGTTGATCTGTTTTGTTAGGTTATGTCATATTGTTTTGCTTTAAAAAACAAAAAACAAAACACAAAACAAAGCCACAGTGAACACTATTCCGTGAGTTTAAGTTCTGTAAAAGCTAATAAGTTTACCTTGTTCTCACCTGCATAGAGTATCACACAATGCTAAGTTAGTGTTTAACCTGAGGTTTATTTTCTTTTCAACCTGCCCATTTTTGTCCAAAAATAGAAAAATGACTTATTTATCTGACTTACACATACACTTTATTAGAATGAATCATTAAAATGTGATTATTTTATAATTAAATGTTACTATAAGATTTTTTGCAAATAGGGTTGTTTTAATATAATTAGTTAGCAGGGTATGTCTTACACTCTCACTTCATAGTTTAATTTGTTTTATGGTAGTTCACATAGTAATTTGTTTCATGATTGTTCTGAAGTTTGGCATTTCAATATTTTGTGTCAATTGCAGGATTTAAGGAAAGCTGCAGTTCTCATCTTTGCAAATAAACAGGATATGAAAGGGTGCATGACGGCAGCTGAAATCTCCAAATACCTCACCCTTAGTTCAATTAAGGACCACCCATGGCACATCCAGTCATGCTGTGCACTAACAGGAGAAGGGTAGGTGCTCTTGGGGCTACTTAGAAGGTCATTTCACAGTTCTAGGACAACTTCTTAGCTTCCTGGTCCTTGTTCCCTTTATTGTTTTGTTTCTCTTAAAAATGGTTTGTATATTGTTTCTCAGGCTTAGAAGTTGGTAATACTTCTAGTGAACAATTGACCAACAAAAGTTCTTCATATTTTTAAAAATAAATGCAGTCTTTTCAAAAGCATAAGCAGCTTTGGGATTAAATGTTTAGAATTCAGGTATTTTGCTCATCTGTTGCTTTCATCCTTTATTTACTAAGCAAAAACTGCAGTGTTCCCTGAATTAAAGAGAAAGCTCTAAAGGAATTACACATTTTCCAAAAGGACTTAACTGAGCCAGTCTTCTCCAAGAATGTATCTCCTGTATTATCAAGAGTCCTTCAGGAGACATACTTCTAGACAGTAAACATTTGACAAATGCCATTATAGTGTATTCTTGCCTTTCCTAGGAACGTGAGTGTAGATATTATGCCAAGGAGAAGCCAGTGTGCCTTGTATTATTACCTAGTTTATGCCTAGGACCCTCATATCAACCTGATTACTTAGTTTTTCTTAACTCAAAATTCTTGGCAATGTAATAGCTAGGTGTAGACTATAAGCTTTCATTCTTTAGAAATTGGGTGAATAAGTAGAAGTTTCTGCTATTTTTCATAGTGATTTCAGCTCGTTTTAAAGGGGTGGAGTGGATGTGGTATTTACAACTTTGATGGAAAAACTGGACAAATTTGAGATGAGACCAGAGCAGTTTGCCACTTTGTTTAAATGGTTAAGATCATTTTATTTAAGTGGCACTTCTATTAAAATTTCACTTAGAACATTATTTGAAAACTGTCCTTGACAGAGGCTGGAGATCTGACTCAGTTGGTAGACTGCTTGCCCAGCATGCACAAAGCCCTGGTTCCGTCCACATTACTGCATATACTGAGTACGGTGTCATATGTCTGTAATCTCAACGCTCGGAGGTGGGGTTGAGGCAGCAGGATCAGAAGCTTAATTAAGTTCATCCTTTCTGCATAGAGAATTTGAGGCTAGCCTGGGATGCATGAGACTCTGTTCCTTGGGAGATTAAAAAAAAAAAGGTTGTCACCAATATCTGTAAATAGCATTTGACTGTAATGAGAACCTTTAGGTAAGACTTAATAAGTATGGCTTCAATCTTTCAGCAGAAAGTTTCTAATTATAAAATACTTCTGTCTTTTGTTTAGGTTATGCCAAGGTCTAGAGTGGATGACCTCCAGGATTGGTGTGAGATAATTTTTTGCTTGAAAAAGACTTCTCTATTTATTCCGTGACACGAACATTTTTCCTAATACCTTTGGCTGCTGAGGCAGCAGCATGTTTAATTTATAACAACACAAACCTCTGAGCAACACTTGAATCAAGTGCCGCTGTACTGGAACATAAAGATGTTTTCTTCCCTTTGTTTCAGATGCACTAATCTTCAGTCGGATGAACATAATGTGTAACTAACTATGTTTGCAGCAACAGAACTCTTCTGACTGCTTATTCTAATTATTCAGTGACTGCCTTGTAAACACTGTTTGTCATATATTTCATGTTATCTGAAGTATTGTTATGTTCTTTACATCCCATTTCTTTCACTTCTTGGCCCCTGCTCCCTTCTTCCCAGGTTCTTAGTGGTTTGACAGAGCAGTAGTAGGGATCGTCATGTACTGCTTCTTCAGCGCTAAACATTTATTCTCTTCAAACCCTTTTTATCTTTGGACAGAATTAATTACAATGATGAAAATTACCTAGAAGCTGTGTGTGTGTGTGTGTGTGTGTGTGTGTGTGTGTGTGTGTGTGTGTGTGTG
>CABHPR010130650.1:3354-53047 GCA_902168415.1 Peromyscus melanophrys
GAAGGAAGGAAGGAAGGAAGGAAGGAAGGAAGGAAGGAAGGAAGGAAAAGAAAATCTAAAGAATCTACTTTTAAAATCTATTAGGACTGGTAGATTCAATCAGCACATTTATTATATAAGGTGAATATACAAAAATCAATGAAACTAAGAATACAATTATATTTAAATACCATCAAGAGGAGTAAAATCAAAGATGAACATGTTGTTCAGGCCTTAGGAAACATGTCTCAGCACTTGGTAAACGGAGGTAGGAGAATCAAGAGTTCAAGGCCAGCCTGCACTACCTAGCAAATTTAAGACTAGCCTGGGATGTAGGATACCCTGTCTTAAAAAAGCAAAATGAGCTGGGCGGTGGTGGCGCACGTCTTTGATCCCAGCACTCAGGAGGCAGAGCCAGGTGGATCTCTATGAGTTCGAGACCAGCCTGAGCTACAGAGTGAGTTCCAGGAAAGGCGCAAAGCTACACAGAGAAACCCTGTCTTGAAAATACCAAAAAAAAAAAGCAAAATGAATAAAATATTTATAAAGAAATATAAGGAAAGAAATGTCAGCTGTATATTTTGAACACTATAAACATAGCTGGCAGAAATTAAGGAGGACCTAAAATAAACAGAAAGGCATTTAGCACCAACGAATCAGATGTATTACTGTTAAGGAGGCAACCCTAGCTAAATTGACCTACAGATTGACACAACATCTATCAAAGCCATTCTTGCATATCTGAAGAGATTGACAATGTTATAACAAAGTTCTTTAGAGATTAAAGAAACCTAGAATGTCCAAAGTAATCTTCCAAGTTTCAAAACATACTACAGAGCCATAGTAATCAGAACAGAGTAGCACTAGCAACAAGGTAGACATAGATAGGTAAATGCAATAGAGAGACCAGAAATAAACTCTTGGATTTATTGTCAACTGACGTTTGACAAGGATGCAAAGACAATCTACAGAGGAAAAATATCTTATCAACAAATGTTGTAAAAGCTACCTGTGCCAAAGAATAGAATGTACTCTGTGTCTGACTCTTTGTATATAAATTTAAATGGATCAAAAGTCTAAACATAAAAACTAAAAATAATAAAACTATCTCCATTTATTATTATTGTGTGTTATGCATGTGTGTTTAAGTGTAGGTGTGTTGGGACCAGAGGACAACTCTCAGAAGTCCCCTTTCTTCCTTCCACCATGGATTACAGGTATGGCCTTGGGAGGTAATGCTTTTACCCACTGGGCCATCTCCATGTCCCTAAAAATAATAAAACTCTTTGGGGAACACAAAGGCATAAATATCTACAACCTTGGGTTATGTGCTACTTTCTTAGACATGATAGCAAAAAATACAGATGATAAGGAAAAACCAATTGATAAATAACACTTCCTCAAACTTGATGGGTGTTTTTCCTTTAAATAATGACATTAATAAGGTAAAAAAAAAAACTATGGAGTGGGAAAATATCTGCAATCATATACTTGATAAGAGTCTTAGATTTTATATGTACAGATACTTTTTTATCTTTCACATGCACAGGTGTGCGTGTGTGGGGGATGTGTGATGTGTGTGAGTACATGCTAGTTTATGAATGTAGGAAGCCATATGTCGAGGTCTGAGGACAATCTTGAGTATTGGTCACTATTGTTGTTCAGCACTGTATACACCAGGCTAACTAGCCTGGACCTTCAGGGATCCTCCTGTCTCTACCTCCTAACCCTGTACTAGGACAGATGCACACTGCCACACTCAGCATTGGGTGAGCTCTGTTTACACTACTTGTACAGCAAGCACCTTGCCCACTGAACCATCCCCTCAGTCTATATGGGCAAAGGATTTGAATACATGCAAAGATGTGCCAAAGACAAGAAAACACAAGAAAAGAGCCAGAATTCACACACTGCTGCGGAAAACTAACATTAGTATGTTCACTTTGCAAAGTGGAGTGGCAGTTTCTTAAAAGGTTTAGCACCTACTTGTTTTTAAAAATCTAGCCAATCCTATGTATTTATCTAAGAGGAAAATATACTGTCAGATGAGAATTTTACATGCGTACTCATAGCAGTAGCCCATCAATTGATGAATGGATACAGAAAGGATAACATAGCTTTATGATTGAATATCATACAGAAATAAAAATGAAATATTAATGCATGATACAACATGAGCCGATCTTGGAAACATTATGCCAAGTGAAAGAAACTGGTCTCAAAGGACCACATACTGTTTAATTCCAATTACAGGAAGTGTCCAGAAAAGACAAATCAACAGAAAGCAAATTAGTGGCTGCCAAAGAATGAGCGACAGGAGTGGATAATGACGAATGATGGCTGATGGGTGAAAAGGCTCTTTCAATATGGTGGAAATAGTCTATAGTTAGATTACGGTCATAATTGCATAATTTTATAAGTATGCTTAAAAATCCATGCAATTCTACACTTTAAAATCGTCTGGGGTTTTATAGTATGTAAATTATACATCAACAAAGCTGTTCACATTTTTTTTTGAAAGATCCTATAAAGATCATTTGGCATCTGCTAATTAAAGAAGTTTTCTGTTTATTTTCTCCTTTCATCTTTTATCTTCTTATCATCTCTACCGTTTTGTGAGTCTGCTGCACCAGTTCAATCCCTCCCATCCCATTTTTTTTCTAACAATGCAATACTTACTATTAAGGAATACATGTGGGGCTGGGGATATAGCTAAGTGGTAGAGTGCTTATCCAGCATGAGCAGAGTCCTAGGGTCAGTCCTACACACTGATAGCAGGCATGGTGGTCCAAGTCTGTAATTTCAGCCGTCGGGAGCTAGAGGAAGGAAGATCAGGAGTTCTATCTAGGTTAGTCTCAACTACAAACTAATTTGAGGCCAGCTTGGGCTACACAAGGGGAGGCCCTGTCTCAAAACTAACATGAAAATATATATGTGTATATTTAAAAATAAAAATGAGTAAAAACTATCAAACGACAAATAAATGCTCCCTTGTCCTTTGGGACCTGCTGTCCCACTCTCTGGATGTATCTATTGCCCATGGTTTCATAGGGATCTCTTCAGACCCTATGTGTACATTCCCAGCCCATTACCTGTGCTGTGCTTCCACACACACAGGACTACGCGCTATTCGGCACCATGCCTGTCTTATGGTGTGCTGCATTTGGGAGCTATTTCCATGTTTGCACATATGGACCAATCAAACCTACTGAACAGTGTAGCATCTGTTGATAGTTCTGCCATATTCGTATTTATATTTAGGCTGTCTCCCCACATGGATGGTTTCATTGCATGTTTTACTATTACAAATCACATAAAATAAACATATCCATGTAGTTAGTGGTTACTAGGAGATCAGGAGTGAAAAGTTATATGACTTTGGATGTTGATAAATGTGATCAGGTAGCCCTACAGAAAGTTGCACATGACGAGCTTGCATACCCTGGGGACACAAGAACTAGTACCTATTTCAGAATCTCTCTTGGACTAAGCTAAGTCATACCCCTCTCTCAGATCACAGGCTTGAGCACACCCAGGCTTGGCTCAGGTTTAAGCAATGTGCCTCAAACGTGTGGCTGCGTGCTTTTAATTCAAGGATGATTGCTCAGCTCTGTTTTCTGCAGTTTTCCGTCCTGACAGCCAGGTCTCCTAGACTCATGACACAGATACCATCAATATGCAAATAGCCTATTACTGCCCTGTCCAAAATAGAGCCACATCAGCTTCCACTGACTTTATGGCACTGACGGATGGTCCAGCTCCCTCTTCGTGTTCCTGCTTAACCTTGAGAGAAGTCACTCCACTTCCGACAGCTCCTGTCACTGCCCTGACTGAAGCAGCTGGTGTGGATAATGGCGACAGAAGGTGGTGTCAGCCACCTGGGAGGCTCGGAGTATTTGTGCCACAGGAAGGGGTGGGGAGTGGAAAAGAGTAGATGGGTGTTTGGGAGTTAGTAGGGAACCACTAAGAAAGAAACGCAGCTGTCAGCACCTGTGGTTTTCTTGCAGACGCTCTGATATAAGAAGGGTGTGGTCAGGCTCTGAGACAGGTACTGGCACTCTTTTTGCTGTTCTTTATTTCTTTTAAATTGTATATATTTAAAAGATGAAGGCAAGCTACTGTGGGTGAAAGCGGTTTGTAAATCCTTAAACACTGATCAAAGATGAAGCTTTATTGACTCAACATTCATTTTCTATTAAGCAAATTAAAAGTCCAGGGCTGATTGGCATTAAGAGAAATAAATACCATTTTAAGGAGGATAATTTTCGTTTTGATTCATATATGAGTCCTAACTGACTCTGTATATGTTCCTTAGCATATGTTTAAAATTCTTTCTCTTGGGCTAAATCAAATTTGACTTTTAAAAAATTAGGACAGCATTTTAAGAGCTAGTACTTTGATCTTGAACTTAGTCTATCTGTTTTTTAAAGTGAAAATAAAGAATATTTGTGGAATAATTAAGCTGTGTCCAGTGGGATAATTATGCCCCCCCACCCCCATGGGACAGAAAATGGATCTGGGGGATTTGAAGCAGCCCTAAGAATATAATTCTGTGCCACAGAGCTACAAAAATCCTGCCTGATTTGTAAATTTGCGTTTCCATGGTAACACGAGAGTGTAGTTAAATAATCCTCACTTGTCTAGGACTGAATTCCAGCAACTCTTCCTAAACCTTCATCCTATTCTAATCCCACAGCTGTTGCCATGGAAATGATCAGATAAGATTCGGTCCTAGAGGCAGATGGGACTGCAGTGGGAGCTAAGTCCTGGCCTACATACTGGTTCCCTTTGGTTTTTCTCCCAATCTTTGCATTGCAGTGAGCAGTCTCCACACATGAGAGGTTAATTTAACATGAAGTCATGAAAACCAGGCTGTGTGCTTAGCATCTGGTGCAAATGAGGAGAAATCTGTTCCAAAACATTGCTGAGGAAGGGAAAATCTGCGATGCTTCCCTTCTCCTAGGTTCTGGACACTTACGGTAAGACACAACTGCACAGACTTTCTCACTTGAATCCTTCACACTCTGGTGGTCCCCAAGGCCGAGAAGGATGGCTTGCACCAGGCCACACCACCCTGCGCTTCGCCAGCAGAGGTGGCAGCATTCCTCGTTGTGGTTGACGAGTGCCGTTCTTCACGGTTGACGGGTCTTTACAGGGTACCCCCAGGGTTCTCAACTGCTGGCTCAGCAATGTCCTCAGAAGGAGTGACAGAGTTTTTCCATGCTTCTGTCAACATCCTGTGGGCATTCTTGCACACAGAGGCATGGGGAAAAAATCTAAATTTCAAAACATTGGTTCTAAACCAGATTGAAGCTGGGCTGGGGTTAGGAGGAAGAGAAGCCACACTTGGTCGCTCTCCTTTCAGCAGCATGATGTGATTATCATGCAGTCTTTGCAGAAACTTCATTCGCCCCAAGGTGATTTTGCCTTTTCAGTGAGGCAGATTCCTGCAAGGTGTGTCCCCAGTATGTCACAAGAACAAGAGAAGCCCAACAGGGAACACAGAACCCGGGGAAGAGGAAGGGACCATTGGAGGAGCTCTGGCTATGAGTTCGTATGAGCAGTGTCCTCAGAAGAGGCTGAGGCTGGGGTTTTCAGTGCCTCTCAGCTCCAGGTTCATATGGTTCTCCCTGGGTACCACCTCACCTCACACTGCCATTGATTTAGTGAAGGATGGAGGAGTCACAGCCATCTTTTTGTTATTGTTGCTGCCCTTTCCCTGGAGAGAACCAGTGGAGTTCTCATTAACTATTCCCTTTTGGAAGCTCCATTCATACATTCTATATGCTGGCATCCTTCTTCACATGACTGTTCAATAAATACCTAGCATTGATGGAGGAGGGGTCCCAAAGCCACACCCCTAGCCAAAGAGCTATTGACAGTTATCGGTTGCTGGGGGAAGGGGAGTTTTTTCTTCAATGGTATAGCCACTACTAAGTTGCTCGCACTCTTGCGAATAACTCTGCACACCTACACTCCTGCAAGCCACATTGATTAAACTCAACTGGTCATTAAAATGGATACGGAAGTAGGAGGAACGCTTGGGAGGAAGAAGGCATCCAGAAGGAATAAGGAGATGATAAAATAGGGCAATGGGGGGGTGAATATGATCAAAATATATACATGTATTAAATTGTCAAAAAATAAGATTAAAAATTATCACCTATTGAATTGATAAATGGATTATGTGATTTGAGATTTGATTGCAGAGTCCCAGGAATAAGAAATAAGGATTTGTCTTACTCTTACGTCTCTCTCACCATAGTTACAGCAACAACTTTTAGAACCTGTGTGTAACTTTCTCTGGGAAAGTTGTTATATTTTTGGTGGCAAATATTATGATTTTCAGTGACATGGAGTATAATTTTATTTTCTCGACTTTCATAATTTCGCTGACACTAAAACCAGAGAAGGATTTCTGAGTCAGGAGTTCAGAATTCCTCGGGAGAAAATAGTCACAGACGGGGTCTTGCCCTGAGCATTTCAGTCAATCCAACTGGGTTCCCAATCTTCACTACTGCTCTTCCTATTATCTCTGAGGTTCACCATCATCTTTCCCTTCAGAGGAATGCTTATACATTAGTGCGCCTAGTTTCTTCTCAGCCCTGTCTAGTGCTTGAAGCAAGACAATAACTTTAAAAATCTCTATCTGATCACGTCACTATCTTTTACAACTTTTCAATGCCTCACATCCATCCTTGAAATAATGCCCAAATCCTTACTTGGGTTTCTACAACCAACTCCTTCAAATCATTGGTGCTGCCCAGAGCACCCCTGCATTCCTCATGCCCTGGACACATGGCTTGGTCCCCAGAGTGCACACACAATTGGAGTGCTTTGGACTCATCTCCTTGCTCTAGGCTGATGTTCTCTGTTGTAATGTCATTTCTCAAGACTAGCCTTTGCTGAGTTCCACACTCACTATAGTCCCTCTGATAGGCTCAGCTTGCATGGTGGCCTGTGCATCTAAAGGGATTCGTCACAACTGTTGCCACATAGAACACACTGGATGTTTACATTAGCCTCTCCTGGAATGTAAATTCCACAGGAAGGAAGACTGAGCTTATCTGATGCATGGGAGAGATGAAACACCTGGGAAAATAATGAATGGCACACTGGGGCTAAATGGTTATTGGAAAGATCACTGATATTCAAGGTCAGATAGGACATGGAAAGCACTTAGGGGTTCAGTTCAAATATTAAGTCCTTACATGTGCCACACATATGGATTAAAGTGACACTGGGATCACAGTACATGAATTTTCTAAGTTATATGAGATCAAGTATATGTGCCTAACCCTCCCCTGCAAATAGGTCTCACGTGTCATTTTTTATACTGGATGTCAGCATGATTTGGAAGATTTAAATATTCCACCTTTTCAGTCTGGCAGGATCTTACAGGTATCACTGGGCAGCGAAGTTGGCACTTGTGTTAAAAATAGTTATTTGTCTTGGATCATGGACTCTTCCTTCAGGCCAATTACTTTATCCTGGTGCTCAGTTGAAGCAAAGATGTTTGGATCCACCAGCAAGGGGGAGGGTGTGAGCAACAGAGGACAGGGGAAGGAGATGAGCCACAGTACAGTCTCAACAAGGTCTCAGCCAGTCCCCAGGGAACTCTAGAGCTAGATGGGTGGTCCTCTAGAGTTTCTGTGCATTGAAGGGATGGGGCTAGCCACTGTTATTCCTTGAAGGCTATCCCAGGAATAGGTATGCCTTTGGGTGAGGCCGTTCTTCTAATGTGAGGACAATTCAGGGAGCACGGTAAGTGTGAATAATGGACAGGAATCACACAGCTGAAGGGGTGAATGTCTTTGACTTGGGGAGAACACTACAGGAAGTAAACACTTCCTTGTTTTCCTTCTTCCTTGTCTCCCCTGTCCTCTTCATTTTAGTTGAAGAGATTTTCCAGATGGGAGCCTATTACTTAATAGCAATGATTCTGCCCACCTCCTACCTGAGCGTCTGTAGTTCAACTCTGTGGACATAACACACTGGGCTGTGGAGAAGAGGTAAAGATACTAAGTGCCTTTTCTTTCATATAACTCCATCCTCTCAATTTTCCTCAGGTTCTGACTAGCAGGTAAAGGTGAGAAGAGATGGTCTGCCTCTCCAAGAATTAAGTGTATCTCCTAAGGATGAGAATAGAAACACTATTTCGCATTTTAAAATGGAGAGAGATAAGTGCTGGTGACTGTCAGGCAGTGATCTGACCCAAAGCTCTTGATCCCTTTGGACCATTCTTTTGGAATAAACCATTTACTGCTGGGTGAATGCAGAAGATGGCTTGCGGGGGTGGGGGGTAGGGGGTGGGCTGGGGTGATTTCCAGAGCTTTCCGTGGTCTCCAAGATTCTGTCTCAAACCATATAGAACTGTTACTGGGGTTGGATGGAGTTAGGGCATATCTGACAGACAAGTCTTCTCCCCCTCTTTCTCTTTCAAGAGCCCAGGTGCTCCCTAGATCAAATTTAAGCTAGTTATCTAAATGGCATTATTTCCAGCCATGATGAAAATCTCCATCTTTGTCCACCAATTACATGCACAAGACAAGCAGCAGTTATTTATAAACACTTTGCTCTAAATTGCTTGTCAGTGTGGCCACATACTGTTCTCTATTTCTCCAGAGCTCTCGGCCCCTCCCAGTCCCTCCTCCTCTCTCTGCCCTTCCAGTTGTAGTAGCACAGAGTTATCCCAGAAGGAATGTCCCTTTCCACGCAGGGCAGGAGAAAGTGATGCACGTGTGGTTTTGCCACCTGCCTCTGCCTCTTCAAGCATGATCCCTAACCAAGGCCCAAAGCAATCAGACGTTCAAGCCCTTGCTTTGTAAGCTTGCTACACAAGTATTCAGAGCTCTTACATTTCCCCCAAAGAAACTGCTAAAACTGTGCCACATTTCTGGAACTTTTTCCCCGTTGGGACCAGTTGCCCCTGAATATGTTCTCTCCCTCTCTTTCCCTCTCTAGATGTGAATCTAGATTCATAGAGTCATATCAAAATTGGGCAGACTTTCTGGGAATGAAGTTCGCTGAGGGTTTTTTTTTTTTTTTTAATTCGTTCTGGTTTCATGACGCAGTCTCCTGCCATTCAGAAAGAAAATCTGGTCATTTCTTTGTGCCTCAGATGTCTCCATTGAAAACTGACACTGAGGAGCCCACCTTGAGTTCAATCACTTCCCCCACACTACTACACCGAGCCCCTGCCTGCCAAGTGAATGTAAGCCCTGTGTTATGTGAGACCTGCAGCTAACGCAGTTAATGAGATGCTCTATGTCCAGGCTGCTCCATCAACACAGGCCCTGGTGCAGAGACACAAGGGAGTGTGCAGCTAGAAGGGGCACTTTTTCACAAGGACCTCACAACCTAGACCTGGGCTGCCCCAAGTACAGTCGGATCCTGACTGCCTCGGACTGTGACATCCCTGAAATAAATGGAGGAACATTTGTGACTTCATTTAACTTCAATTAAAAAATAATAATCCAGTTCTTAGAAAACTTGGCTTGGGTTAATAGAAATGTAAGCTTCTTTAAAAATTATTTATTCATTATTTGTTTTTGTGTGTGTGTGTATGTGTGTGTGTGTATGTGTGTGTGTGTGTGTGTGTGTGTGTGTGTGTGAGAGAGAGAGAGAGAGAGAGAGAGAGAGAGAGAGAGAGAGAGAGAGAGAGAGAGAGAGAGAGCAGGTATGTGTGAGCCATAATGTAAGTGTGTTGTCAGAACCCAACTCAACCATTGAATTTAGGTCCTCAGGCTTTCAAGCCATGAGATTTTTTTACCTGATGACCCATCTCCTGGCCCTGGATTTCCTTCTTGAACTCTCATTATGAAGCCCATGTAAGTGTGAAGTATGGGATTTTAGCATTCTATTTGACATGTGCTATATGTATGTATAAAATAGACACAATGTTACTAAGAATAGTTATGAAAAATAGAAAATATTCTGATAATTCATGTATTTATTTCATGTTGAAATGAAAATATTTTGGATAGATGAGGAAAGCCAATAAAGTACGTTGTTAAGGTGAATCACTTGAAGCTCTTATGGTTTTTAATGTGGCTGCCACAAACTTGACAATGACCTTTACCACATATTACCTTAGGTAGAGGTTCTCCAAAGGGAAGGATGAAGTCAGGAAATACAAAAATGTAAATTTTCTGTATTAAACATGAGATAAAGAAGTAAGGGACTAAAAGGTGGGGCATCTCATTTGAGGGGCTTATAGAAGTTCACAGGGCTGAGAAAGCGGAAGAGAGGCAAAGGTGTGTTCAGTTAGACAGCCTGGCACCTGCAAACAGGGGGAGGCAGAAACAAGCCTCCTGCGTCAAGAAGGTGAGGAAATCTGAAATTCTTCAACTAAGATTGGGGATGAAGACCGGGTCAGAAATCAAAGGGGCCTCTGGACCGAATGAAGGGATTTGATGCTTGCTCTGAGGCAGGCAGGCAGTAGGGAGCCATTGAGGTTCTTTAAGGAAAGGAACAACACGGGTTAGCTACTTCACTTCTTGGCTGGTTGGGTGGTTTTCCAATGGGGCTAAGCTGCTAGTGTCCGACACATGCTAAGTGTTGCTCTACCGGAGTTATATTCCCACCCCTCTTATGCTTTTATTTATTTTTTTAAGATTTATATAATTTCACACATATGAATGTTTTGTCTGGTGTATGTACATGTACCTGTGGAGGTCAGAAAAGGTCATCAGGGAACTACAGTTAGGATGATTATGAGCCACCATGTGGATGTCGAGAATAGAACCTGAGTCCTCTGCAAAAGCAACAAGTGCACTAAACTGTCGAGCCATCTCTCCACCACCCCTGCCCCCCAGCCCTTTTATTTTATTTATTTTAAAGATTTATTTATTTCTTCATTCATTCATTTATATGGGTACTTTGTCTGCATATATATCTGCACACCAGAAGAGGGCATCAGACAGTTGTGAGTTGCCATGTCGGTGCTAGGAATTGAACTCAGGACCTTTGGAACAGCAGAGAGTGCTCGTAACCACTGAGCCATCTCGCCAGCCCCTTTAAAACATTAATTTTTAAAAAATTTTTAAATAGGGCTTTCTGGTTCCTCTGGCTGGCCTTGAACTCACTCTGTAACTATGACAGGCCTTGAACTTACAAAGCTGCATTTTGAAATCCTCACTCTGGTATTAGTCTGAGAACTAAGAACAACACTGGGGACCCCTCCACATATGCAGAATGGCAAGGCAGAGCAGTCAAGGGGTCCCGTGTTCCCCCTGCAGAGATGGATGCCCTATGGGGAGAAGAGAAAGACAGCCACAATCAAGTGAACAGCAAATAGATACAATCATAAACAGGCACTTTTAGAAAAGGAAGACAATTTACATAAAGGCCGAGGCTATTTCTTGTCCTGTTTACAAGGTACAGACTAAACCTGTGCAAACAAAAGCAAATGTTTGGGGAAGGTAAAGCTTTCAACCTCAATACCTGTGAGCCTTTGACAAACCCAAATGATTAATTCCAACCCCGTAGCATGAAAAACACAATTATCAGAAGAAAGGAAACTGGCTGAGTGGCGGGAAAGGATCTTCCAGGCTGATGTCTACACTGGTGTCCCTCTGATCATGTATATTTGACCGCTTTGTGTGGACAAGCCCCTTGTTCACGTTCCTGGCCTCGGGATTCTCTGAGAAAACATCTTTGAATACAAATGTTCCGATTTTGCCCTGGGACTCTTCTTCTGTTCTGACTTCATTATTGTTTCTAACCTCATTTCATTACTAATTTACATTTACTTTCCTACCAGGAGGTCAGAGGCTCTTTTTTATATATAAGGACACGTAAATGGTTGTGTTTCTTGGTTTTCCATTAAGCATGTACCACTTGGGAATTCAGTGTCATTCTGTGTCTCCTGAGGAGAATAGAATGGATCAGAATTTTAAATGTATAAATGCCCCCAGGCTTCTTAGGAGAATTATATTCTGGGAGTACAAGAAAATAGAAATATAGATTTATAAGTATAACAGAAAATGCCCTGGGCTTAATCAACATGGTGGGCAGTTATGTGCCGGTACAGGCAGTGGTGTGGACTGCTATAGTCAGGAGTCAGTAGGGAGGCGGGATCTCTGGTCCTACTCTGCATGTAGCCTCTGAGCCCAATGGAGCATCACTCCATTGCCTTGAGCTTGCACTTCCTCGTGTGTGAAATTAAGATAATAATATCTACCCTCTATACCTATGGGGCTATTGTGAGAGTGGATAAAATATTATCTGTAAAACCAATGGGAATGTAGACACTTGCATCTGCACACCACTAGACACAGCCAATCTCTGATGAGCGTGATCGTGGTGCTGAAGGTGGCTGATGCTGCTGCACAGCCCAACATAAGGCCCACTGCAGGATCTCAATAAATACTGCTGAAGGGAGTCATGAGGGTGATTTCATTTGTTTATTTGTTTGTTTCAGAAATCCTTCTCACCCCCATCTACCATTTCTTTCTTTTATTTATTTTTTTTTTGTAGTTATAGCAGCACTTACTTTTTTTCTTTGCACAATGATGTGTTGATGGGGCCTAATGTTCTCACCAAACAGTAGAAAACCAAAACTTGTCATCTCTTAAAGTATTATGTGCAAAACAAAACTTACATAAATTAAAAAGATGAATAAATTCATAGATGTGAATGCAAACATTACCAGCTCAGGCAAATTACAAGTCACAGTGGTCAGGAGGAAAAACAACAGAATGAAAAGTTAGTCCTAAGGCTGGACATTCCCACCCTGGTAGACAGCAACATGGATGTGGTAAATGATTCAAGGAGCCTTGAAGGCCTCATGAAATCCTGAATTGGTCAGCTGTTAGTTAATAGCCAGGTCAGAACATTTCATGGTGCTCACATGGAGCCACCAGGCTGGATATTTCTCTTCCTAAGCATGCTCTAAACAGCCACCAAATGAGTTAGCCATGTGGACTAAAGACTAAATCAAGATATGCATAGGGTATTAAAATAGATACCAAGGGAATAGTTAACTTGACTACATGGTCAAAAACCAGCAACAAATTCTACAATCCAGTGCTGATATCAGACATGAGCTTCAAGGACAAATGTCTTCTCAAAGGCTTATTTCATTTTCATGAGGCTAGCATGAGGTGTGCACTTTAGCCAGGACAAATTGATACTTGGGAATCAGCTCATGCGGCATAGGCCTGGCTCAGTCCCTCTAGAAGCATTTACAGGGAACAGTGGATGAACCCATCTCACCATACTCCTGCTTGCTTACTGATCCACATCTGTTAGAAGCTGGACAGTGAGGACAAGATGGAGCCACCAATCGAAATTCAGTACTTGTGCACAGTGTGTGTGTAGAGGGGGTGTGCCCTGGGAAGCAATGATCTTGGTCTTCATTGCGTGGGGTGCTAGCACTTGATCTCCTGCATCCTGTCAGCAATGTAGGGTACATGGTGGTGGAGTTGAAGGTGGTCTCATGGATACCACAGGACTCCATGTGCATTAAAGAGGACTGGAAGAGCACTTCTGGACCCTGGAATCTCTCATTGCCAATGGTGATCACCTGCCTATCAGACAGCAGGTAGCTCTTTTCCAAGAAGCAGGAGGGTGCAGCACTGGTGACTTCTTGCCCAAGATCCAGGGCAGTGTAGCATAGCTTCTCCTTAATGTCATGTGCAATCTCCCATTCAGCCAAGGGGTGAAGCTGTAACTCTGCTCTGTTAAGACCTTCATGAGGTAGTCTGTCAGGTTCCAGCTAGCCAGGTCCAGACAAAAGATGTCATGGGGAAGGGCATAGCCCTTGTAGACAGTCACTGTATGTATGAGCCAGTCACCAGGGACCATGACATTGCCAGAGACATACAGGGACAGCACCACCTGAATGGCCATGCACATGAATGGAATGTTGAACGTTTCGAACATTATCTGTGTCATCTTCTCTCTGTCAGCCTTAGGATTGGGGTTGATGCTCTGGTCAGAAGCACTGTGTTTTCCTCGAGGGCCATGTGCAGTTCATTATAGGTGTGGTGCCAGATTTTCTCCTTGTCCTCCTCGTTAGTGACAATTTGGTGCTCCCTAGGGTCAGGATACCCATCTTATTCTGGGCCTTGTCATCCACACAGGAGTCCTTCTGGCCTATGTCCACCATGATACCCAGCTGCTGGCGGCAGCAGATAATGGGGAGAGGGCACAGCCCTGGGGACATCATCCCCAGCAAAGTTAGCTTTGCATGTGCTGGAGCCATTGTCAGTAATGAGTACAGTGATTTCTTCATTGCACTAGACCTAGGCAACGGAGCAGCAAAAAGACATGCAGTGGAACTTGTTGGTGAAGAGTGAATCACTTCTTTTGTTTTTTTAAAGATGTATTTATTTATCTCATGATTGTGTGTGTGTGCCTGAGTGTGTATGTGTGTGTGTGTGCCTGAGTGTGTGTGTGTGTGTGTGTGTGTGTGTGTGTGTGCATGTGTTCCTGAGTGTATGTGTGTGTGCCGTATATACACAGGTGCCTTCTGAGGCCAGAAGAGAGCATTGGATCTCCTGAAACTAGAGTCACAGGCAGGCAAACTACCTGATGTTGGTGCTGGGAACTGAGCCTGGGTCCACTGGAAGAGCAGCAAGTGCTCTTAATTGCTGAGCTGTCTCTTTCTTCATCCATTTTTTCTTCATCCACCTTGAACCCCAAAGCACCCAAGCCTTTGATTGAGGAGGGGTGGCTTTCTAGTCTAATTTTCCTCCCTTTCACTTCTGAGCCTGCACTTGGCTCGATTGCTGCCTCCAATTTGATCACATCTATTCATCTCTCTGTCTGAGCCTGAACTTGGTTTACTTCCCTTCCTGTCTACATTCTAAGAAAGCTGTGGCCTCCTTCTTTTATACACCCACAGATGACTGAAATATTCAGTTCTCACCTGAACGCTTGTTTCTTCCTCCCGCTCCCCACACCAGATCACATATCAGCAAATCATTTGCCTCCTTGGCAGGTGAGCACTCTCTCCCTCCCTCCCTCTTCCTCCCCCTCCCCTTTTCTCTCCCTTTCTCCGTCTCCCCATCTCTTTTTACACAACTCAGTCTCTGCATCACTATAATCTTCCTCATCATGAAGTTTCCCTTTTGGTTAAATCCATTATTCTGACTGTTTCTAAGCCCTTTTCCTAATCACTGTTAGCCACACAGCTCTGATTTAAGATGCGAGCCCACACTGATTGTTTCTGTCTGGGTTAAGGCCATGACTGCTGCCATAATGTTTTATGGTAACAGAAAATTTGGTCTCTGAGAACTTGTATAAGTACAATGCATCTTGCGAAGGGCAAGAGAGATAAGACAAGGCACCATTTAAAAATACGATTGGTGCTTTGGTAGGTATCGAATGCAGCCCATTCTCTGGAGTTAATTAGCACTTTGTCATGTTGGACTGGTTATATTTCAGGACTACCCTGTCTGTATTCTTCCACACCTTTGTTACAGCTGTTCGCTGCTCTGCTCTGTGCCATTCTAGTGCTCCTGGTCAGTGATGTCAACTAACAGAGTAAACCAGAAGACACAAAGAGATGGTGACTGAGATAGTTACTATGGTAGCTACCACTATTTCTGGAGCCTTCCCAGGATAAAGCAGACCCTCTTCTAGACTTTTACATATAATATGAAAGCTTTCCAGGGAAAACCAATGATATGAGTGTAGTTGGTATTCCAATATTACACCCTAGTATAAGAAAACAGGGGTACCGACTTAAATAACTTGTCCATGTTGTACTGCTAAAGAGAAATGGGATGTGAACGAGGGGCATAAAGGTCTAAAAAATTCACAGGTTTATGTACAAGAGGTTGGTCTCCTCATATCAGTGGCCACAGCTCATGCTGCCACCTATATTGGTGAGAGCAGATTCTTGCAATAGTGACTGTGTCTAGTATGGAGAGCATGTGAAGGAATGGAAGAAAATATTTTAAAAAAATGACAGAAACTACTAAATAGAAAAAAATGTAACTTATGGTCAGCTGTATAAGAATAAACGTTTGGCTCCTCTGGTGGAAAGCATATTCTATCACAGTGAGAGAGTGATGCTATCTCATGGAAGAATTCCATTATCTTAAACCTATGGGCACACCAGCCAAATGGGAGCAACTCTTCTATACCAGTGACCCAAGAGACATAGGGGTCAGGATCCCCACTTGGAGTTCTACAGTTCTCAAAGACTGCACTTAGAATTCCTGATTGTGGTTTCAGGATCCATGACTTCTTCCTGTTTCCACAGAGCATTCAGACTAGTAAGTGGGAGCTGCAAGAGAAAGGAACTGACTCTCACAACGAGCTATGGAAGCATATGTTGGTGCTAAGTCATCCTAAACATTCTTTGAAGCCTTGAGAGTCGAAGAATGAACAAAGGCTTCTGCAAGAGGGCTTGTTGTTACTTCCCTGTCACTCAAACACTTAAAAACCTGTTAGTATCAGGTTCCTAAAAGTGAGTATAATGATGGCCACTTTTGAACTATTCCCCAGTGTGGTGGTCTTAGTGAAAATGATCCCCATGGGCTCATAGGGAGTAGCACTATTAGGAGGTGTGGCCTTGGAGTAAGTGTGTCTTTGTTGGAGGAAGTGTGTCACGGGGGGTGGGCTTTGAGGTTTCAGATGCTCAATCCAGGCCCAGGGTCACTCTCTATTTTTCCTGTTACCTGCTGATGCAGATGCAGAACTCTCAGCTCCTTCTCCAGCACCATGCCTGCCAGCATGCTGCTATGCTTCCTGCCATGATGATAATGGACTCAACCTCTGAATTGTGAGTACCACTCAAGTGTTTTCCTTTATAAGAGTTGCCATGGTCATGGTGTTTCTTCACAGTGACAAAACCCTAACTAAGACATCCACCTAGTCTAAATGGTGAGCCCTACTCATTCTCCAAACACCATCTCATCTGATCGTTCTTAGGAAAGTCTACTGTCCCCATGCTGAGTGAGGTGTGCCTTTCTCTGATCTCTGTGGCACTTTGAACTTCCTTGTTATAAGGATGACTTTGGAAAATCAGGAGCAAATAGCAATAACCGGGCAATAGATTATACTGCTTGCCCTAGTTTCTCACTCCATCCTGTATCAACAGCTTTGCATGTTGAACCTTGCTTGATTGTGAACGTGGCCACAGATGAAATTCACTTTGGCCAATAGATACCAATTAATTAAGCTAAATATCATTAAAGAGCTTTATTTGAGGCCTTGGGAATTGCAGTTGGGAAAAGGGCTCAGGTGTGGCTGGATGAGTTGTCCCGGGAAACTTAAGGGCTGTGGGGCCATTGAAGGAATGCTGGTAAGAGCAATCCCACAAGTTACACAGCAGAGGTGGCTGGTGAAGAAAAGCCATCCTCACACCAAGCCATACATCATTGTAGATGTTGAGTTGTGTGTGATTGCTTGGCAGGGAGAGCTCTAGGTAAAGCATCTATTTGTGACAGTTTCAGCTGTCATTAAAAAATATTGGTGGCCTTCACAGACTTAGTCCACCTCTGGGTACAGTTCAAAGGTTCATTTCCTCAGGCAGCAGCTTGATAGCTCCTTATGTCCAGATTCCCCCCAGGCCTCTCACATCTATTTTAAAATGCTCTATAACTGCTGTTTTTCATTGCAATTTCATTTTTGATTTCACATAACACAGAAATGAAAGTGATAGGGAATGGTTCTAACCCAGACCTTAAGGGGCCATGCATGTTCTATTCACCCTCTTGCTCTTATGTTATCTCGGTAAGAAGAGCAGACCCCAGCTAGCCTACTGGTCCCAGAAATAGTTCCCTAATCACAAAGATAAGAGCCACCCAGCCCTGCTGCAGATGCATGAGCTATCACAACTCATGGTTGTGTTAGCTCTTTTTGCTTCCAGGCTGTTAGCTCCACAAGAACAATCAGTTAACACAAACGAAAGCAGACAGAGGAGGCTTCTTGGAGATCCTGCTCTGAGCAGCTGAAGTTTACCATTCACAGCAGTCTCAACGACTGCCATAGAGTTCCCCACTTATCAGAAGTGACTGTGCCTCAGCCTCTGCAATTGCTTTGGCTCAGTGAGCCATGTGGAACAGGAAGTGCAGCTCATGGGGGGAAGATGGTGTGGGTTACCACAAGTCAGCCATGTTATGAGAGGCCATCCCAGTAATCACCAGCCAGAGCTGGAAAAACAAGCAAAACTATACCCCAAGAATTAAAGTCAGCAGTCACCCACATACTCATGTTTATTATGACCATTTCTCACTATAGCCAATTTATGGACTCAGCCTAGGAGCCCACCAGAGAATGAATGAAATATACATATTCAAATTTTATTTATCCAGAGGAATAATAACATTATATCATTTGCAGGAATATGGCGGAACCAGAGATCGTCATGTTCAATTTTGTCAGTGGAATCAAGAGGAGGAGGGGCATGAAAGCAAGAGAGAGATGTCTAGGCCTATAGAAGGTGAAAGGGGGAGGGGCAATGGGGCCACAGAGAGAGTGAATATGAACCAAGTACATTACATGCATGCTTGGAAATGACAAAAAAAAGTAAAAAAAACCCTCTTAACCTTGCATGAGCCATATGTGCTAATAAGACTCTGGGGCAGGAGGAAACAAGAAGCTGAAGCTAAAGTACAAGTCAGTCTAGGCTCAGTAGGACTTGGAGTTTTCTCTAAGAGATTTTGTGTTCAGGTGTGACTGGGCAGATGGATAGCTGAGGCCCTGCAAATCACATAGCTGCTGCTTTCACACACATAGTTTCCTGTCACCTTCAGGGTCAATGCCAAACGCCTCCAGAGGACCTATAGGCTGCTTGCCTGCCCTCCTCCAGCCTTCAGAGATGGTCCTGTCAGTACTCCTCTCCACAACTGAGAGCATCTTTGACTGTAAGGTCCTCCCTGCCACCTGGAAAGCCCCTACTTAGTCCTCCGAGGCCACCATGCGTGTATCACTCTTTCTTCTGTATGTTTCCACTCTTTAGCTACTTCTTGCTCCCTCACCCATCCCTATACGGAGTTAATGCTCCTGCAAGCGCGGCTTACACTGCTTCCTCCCCTATTAACTTATGACCTCTCCTAAGCAAGGACTGTGCATCCCTCACCATCACACCCCTTAGCATTTAATGTAGGAGCCTGCTCCCCTCCCCAGGAGGTGAGTAGTAGATGGAGCTACTGAGATTCAGTTGCTAGGATACTTTCCAAGAGGATACAGTTTTTTCTCTCCACTGAAGGAGGTATTGTCATGAGAAAAGATGCCCTCCTAAGGTTTTGTTGATTACCACCGGATACAAAGCAGAGATGTGGATGTTTCAATGCTCTGCAGAAAGGAAGTCAGTTGGATATTAGAGAAGAGACTGAAATGTAAAACACACCTTAAAATTCAAAATACATAAGATGACTAAATTCCCACCAAACACACAAACAGCTTAACAGAAACCTGCTTTAAACAGACCACTTAAACAGAGGCTGATTCCAGGAGTACTAATCCAGGCTTTCACAATGGTCCATCTCCTCCCTTCAGACATCAACAACAGCTTCTTATTTTCAGAATTGTGTCTCCCTTCCCAAAAAGCACACTTTAAGCATTAAACCCTTGGAAAGATGAAATATTATTATTACTGTTTTTGATTTGTTTATTTGTTTCTATTTTTTCTTCCTAAACTGATGGAGAGGTCAATCCAATGTATGCCTGTTGTGGAATATTAGTTTATGTAAAGATGTGTTAAATTTGTTCATGCTGCATTTGTTTAACCGTGTAAAGATACATTACATTTGGTTATGTTGTATTTGTTTCAGGATGTAAAGATGTGTTTCATTTGTTTGTGCTGTATTTGTTTAACTATGTAAAGATGTGTTGCTGTTGCACTTTGCCTGCCTAACCCACCTGACTAGTCTAATAAAAAGATGAATGGCAAATTAGCTAGGCAGTAGATGGATAGGTGGAGCTGGAGTGTGTAGTAGAGGGATAGGTGGGGCTGGAAGGCCCAGGGAATAAGTAGGAGGAGGAAACTAGGTTCCAGAGAGAAGAGGAGAGAATGTGGGAGAAAGAAAGGGAGACATCCAGGGCCAGACATCCAGGCAGCCGCCAGACAGACAGACACAGAGTAAGACATACAGAATGAAAGAAAGGTAAAAATCCCCCAGGCAAAACATAAATTAAGAGAAACAGGTTAATATAAGTTATAAGAGCTAGCAAGAAATGAGCATAAGATAAGGCCAAGCATTCATAATTAATAATAAGTCTCCATATCATGATTTGGGAGCTGGTTGGTGGCCCAAAAGAAAATGTTACATACACCACCACCTCTCCTTTCCATTTTAAATTAGGTGTAAAGGAGGCCTGACTATCCCTGAACTCCTTGTTCCTGCTTACACCTGGGCTACTTTATCATTAGTGTCTAAGGGTGGCCCCACACCACCTCTGAGATGATGATTATCTGGATTCTCTGCAAATCCTATCTTGACGTGGTGTCCAGACAGGCACTGCCCAAAAGGACATGAGAAGCAGAAAGAAGGCTATAGATGGGAGGAGGAACTTCCTCCTTGCTTCCTGTGAGGCTACAGATGAGAGGAGGAACTTCCTCCTTGCTTCCCATGAGGCTACAGATGAGACTAGGGACTTCCTCACTGCTTCCTGTTTCTTTCTGGCTCTTGGCAGCCTCCATGGCTTGGTTTTTTTCACCCAGGCAATGGCAGCAGCACCTTCCTGTGACAACTGTTGAATCTAGCTTTTCAACACTCAATTCCTATCCCTTGTCCCCACAAATCCATCTTAGCCCAGCAACATCCCACCCACAGTCTCTTGAGTTTCAATTCTACAGGATTACACCTTTGAGTTTCTAAGTTTAGAACATTTCTAATCTCTTCCTTGTTATGCTCCAGTCCCAAAAGAGGTTGTTCCTTCTATAGTTGTGATATTCTGAAACTGCTTTATTTTCCTCACTTAGATACATAGGAATTTTATATTTAGATAATAATCCTTGTTATTAGATCTGCTCTATAAAAATCTGGTTTGATTTCTCTCAGTTGTACTCTTGACTGATACTGGCAGCATCTGAAGACATTTCAGCTGTCTATTCCTTTCTAGAGCTTCATATGATATTGGTAATATTTGTTTGGATATTCGATTGTCAGGCTTATTGATCTGGTCCCTAGACTGCTGTTGGCTCTATTTACCCTTCCTGTGGTATCTTCCTCTCCTCCAAGAGGTCTTACTCTTCTAGAAGCTGCCAAGTTCTTGATTAAGGCCCTTTGGGGTTTTGTTTCTGTAAATGAGAGAACCTTCTTCCTCCATTGTTAATAGATTCCTTCTTGCTGTATCATGATAAGGCAGAGAGAGAAAGAACCAGTTCTCAGTTGTGTCTTCCTATAAGGGCAATAATCTCTTAGAAGGGCTGTCACCTCCACCTTCATAAGGTCATTCATTTCTATATCCTGTTATAGTATGGCTATCATTGTCTTTCTAATAGTTTGATATGTTGGAAGCTTGATCCTCAGTGTGATGGTACTAGGAGCTGGTGGATCTTTAAGAGATAGGCCCTTCTTAGAAAGGACTTTGGTATTGCTGAGTGGTTAATTCTCATGAGTTTAGTTACAGAAGCCCAAGCTGGACTCCACCCAGTCTTTGCTTCCTGTTTGAAATATAATTGCTCACACCTACTCTTGCTCCACCATTACCATCTGTCATGAGCCAATGCAGCCAAAGAGCCTAAGCCATGCCATTTGGACTTCTAGCACCAAAAACACTGAACAAAATAAACTTCATTGCTTCACAAGGCTAGCCTTTCTCAGTCTCATGACAGCAATGAAAAAATGGGCTTATCCAGTCCCCAAAGGCCTCATTTTCAAACACCATCCCATCAGGAGCTTCAATGTATGAACCTGAAAAGGGGACATAGTTCAACCCACAGTGCTGAGTCACACTCTAGCCCTTGATCTGATGGTGATCAAGGGAATCTCTTACTCTTTTCCCCATCAACCACCTTGGAGCCATAGTTCTCAGCCCAGGCTTCTGCTCCAGACTTGTGTCAGACCTTCGAGACTCTCATGCCTAGGCTGGATCCTTTGGTTCGCAGGGGCAGGAACATGGAGTTCTGTTCTGTAACTCTTGCCAGTATCCATCGTGTTCAAATAGTCCCACTGTGGCCAGTTTCATAGGGAGATATGCAGAATGCAGAGTGGCATACCATGTTAGTGCCGCCATATAGCTAAAATAGACATGAGTGATATTAAGAGATAGAGTAAAACTGCAATGAAGTAATAGAAACTGATAGATTTGGGGGCATTTTCAAATACAATATGTAGTTAGAGTTTTCTCCAGTCCTGCCTGGCCCACAGTCAAGACAAATCTCTCTCACCCACCAGTCCCGCAGCCGCTTAGACCCAACCAAGTAAACACAGAGAGACTTATATCACTTACAAACTGTAGGGCCATGGCAGGGTTCTTGTTATCTAGTTCTTATATCTTAAATTAACCCATATCTATTAGTCTATAAGTTGCCATGTGGCTCGTGGCTTACTGGTACCTTACATCTCTCTTTTCATGGCAGTGGCTGGTAGCGTCTCTCTGCCTCAGCCTTCCACTTCCCATAATTCTCCTCTCTCCTTGTCCCACCTATACTTCCTGTCTGGCTACTGGCCAATCAGTGTTTTAGTTATTAACCAATCAGAGCAACACATTTAACATACAGAACATCCCACAGCAACAATATATTTAGTTATGTGTTTATTTTCATTTATAATGACTTTGTTTAAGAAACAAAGGTCAAATACTTCCTGAATATAAAAATTAGCTTTCACTATTCCGTAAGAGTTAGAACCCATATAATCTGGTCTGAGAGGTACCCACAAAGTATCCTTACTCAGCTGTGCATTACAGAACCCTGGGTCTATGCAGAATAAGTACAACATAAAAAAACATTTCCTTGAAGTCCAGTGTCACTGGGGTTGTTGGCCTCATTCACAATCTCAACCTCACATTGCAGAAGGAGAGTTCTACTCAAGAGTAGTTTAGAAGACAATGTGCAGACATCCCTGAACTACGCAGATACCAGCTTCAGACTACTGAAAGGGGCACACAGCCCAGCACTCCTGCTTTGGTACATAGGGGCTGGAGGGATCCCTTATGAAGCCTTTACAAGGCTGACTTCCGAAAGGAAACAGAGGACAAATTAGACAAAGGCAGGGACTGGGAACTGTTTGGAGCTGTAGAGTTTTCTGTGCTGGACACTGTCCCAGGCCTGGGTCATCCCTGAGTTCTCACCAGTTTTATTATTTGAAAGCTGTAAGTCCCCCGACAAGTCTCATGGAGACCAGCTAATCTTTTAAGCCAATCCTGACCTTTCAAATATCCTCAAGGGGTTAACCCTTCCATGAACACAAAACTAGAAAGCAGAAAACCAGAGTTCAAGTCCCGATACACATGCCCTCATCATGCCAAGGCTTTCCATTTCTTGGTAGCTCAGAACCACCGCCATTGTCCTTAAAGCTGAGGATGTGTGTGTGGTGGGGAGAAGGGCAGACTTTTTCACTTTGGTTTTCTGCCTGCCCTCTCTGAGTTATTGAACAGTATACTTAGCTGCTGTGAAGCAAAAGAGAAAACTTGAAAGAAACAAAGGGGGACTATTACTTCTGTACTGGCTTCTATGAATGCCTGAGATGAGCGATATTAACTAAGCAATTGCAAAAAATCTTGTTCAGACTTTTGGTTGGAATAATGAAGGCTCAGAACTTGGATTCCCTACTGCATTACATGTCTTTCTTGCAATTTTTATATTGACTGGGCTTTAACTCAGGAACCTCTAGTAGCTCAACCAAATTCTCAAAGTGGGAATCTTTAACTAGCTCTAGTACTTGAATATGATGTTGAGTTTTAACTTAGAATTAATTTCAGAAACAACTTAGTTGCTGACCTAGCAAATCATTTCAGGTTTACTAAAACTAGCACTTTTAGATGCCACAGACGAGGTGCTGGTTTAAGTGATAAATACCCATTTCACAGATGAATATAGAAGCGTATTGCATGCTTAAGATTCTGGGCCTTGGTTGTTGCAGGGTTGGTCAGCCTGTCAGTTCTCCCTTGTCCTCACCACCAGGGTGAGCTCTCCAGCATTGCCTTGGCTAGTTCACCCCTTGCAGTGATGAGCAAGGAGTGGGGCCAGTTCTCCCATTTTCAGGCCCTCAGGTTGGCTCTCCCACACCTACACCATCAGGGCCAGCTCTATTGTGTTGCCCAGGTGAGGTACGGCGGCCACTCTACCGAGTGTTGCAACTGGTAAGGGGCAGAAACAGCTCTCCCATTCTTATGACTTCAGGGCCTGCTTTCCCCCATGCCACAGGCAGTGAGAGATGGAGGGGGGCATCTCTCCCCCGCCCAAACCACCATATGGTAGATGAGGGGCAGGGCCAGATCTCCCATGCTCATTTTCTTGGGCAGCTCACTACAGCCCCATCAACAGGGTCAGCTCTACTGTGCTGCCCAGACGAGGTGCAGGACCTACTCTCCTGAGTGTTGCACCTGGTAAAAGGGAGCGTAGGCTCCCTCACCAGCTGCAGGCAGTAGGGGCGAGGGGCGCATCTTTCCCTCGGCCCACCATTACATCTCAGTTGAAGGAGGTGGTACCAGCTATGGCCTTCTTACTTCCTTAGGGTTGGCTCATTCATGCCCGTCTAAGGATCAACCACCCAGCTGCTGCAGCTGGTGAGGGGTTGGGTCAGGTCCTCCACCTGCTGCATGTGGCAAGGGGGGAGGGGAGGCATCTTTCCCTCACCACATGGCAGGTGTGACCTGCTTTCCCATTCTCACACCCTCAGGGCCAGCTTGCCCATGTCAGCTCTATTGCTTTGCCCAGGTGAGGTGTAGCTCCCTCTCTCCTGAGTGCTTCAGCCAGTGAGGGGCAGAACTAGCTCTCCCTAGTATTGCTGCCAGTGAGGGACGGGGCCAACTCTGGGCACCCCTATTCTCTGGGTGTTGGGTGGTATCAGGAACCACAGGCATCAACACAGACCACGGCTGCAACAGGGCCATGAACACAGACATGGGCCCTGGCAAGAGCCCAGGCCCAGACATCACCATGGTCCTGAGTGACAATCAAGCCACCCTCCTCAGCCCACTCCTCACCATTTTCACCTCTTCAGATATGACTCTCTACACAGGACATGAACCATTTGGTCTCTCTCTCCCATACCACACCATAACATTTGCTCACTATGATAGTGCCTGTCTGCCAGGCACCACAAGGCACAGGTGGGCCTGTTTTTTCTCCTCAGACCCTAGGACAGACTGCTCGGGCATGCATGTGGGTCTCATTGTCTGGCTCAGTCCATCAGAATGCTGGGAAAGAGACTGCTTCCTCTTTGGAGCCCAGGGCAGTCTACCCCAGGCCTGCCTGTGATTATATCTTAACTAAATAAAATACAGTATTCAGTCTTTGACATTTTCATACCATGTAGTTTGATCACATTCACCCCCATTCTCCCAACTCTCCTAGGACCTCCCCAACTCCCTACCCCCCAACTTTGTGTTCTTTTTCTGTTTACTAATCCATCTACTCCGATTTGTGCTGCTCACATGCTTCTGAGAGAAAGCACACAGTATGTCTTTGGGTGTGTGATTTACTCCAGTTACCATAACGACCTCCCTTTCCTGGATGCTTGATTCCCAACCCCCCACAAATGACACTCTGAAGAGTCCCTCCCATGTGCCTGCTCTAAGTTCTGAACAAGGTAATGGGTATCATTGTTCGTCATATTGTTCTATTTTACTCTCCAAACTACATCAAGACATCAGTTTCACTACCACAGTATCGGTGAGTAAACTGAGGCCCGGGAAAGGCTGAGTGCCCCTAGAAATGTTCCACAGCTAGCATCTGACAGAGCTGACAAAGAAGCAAGCTCAGGTCTGCCCTGCCCTGACGAGCCAGCTCCTAACTGCTCTGCTCTGCGTCCTGGCACAGTGATGGAGAGGGTCCCCAGGCACACATTACTTGAATTACACTTAACTACTGCAGAGCCTTATTATGCGTTTTCATCTTCTTAGTGCTTTCTAATTAAAAAGGAGGGGAGTGGTGATCTTCGTGCTAACTTCTGTTTGCTCTGAGTAGAAAGCAGAGGGCCCCCATCGAGCGCCTTTGCAGAACAGAGCGGTTTCATCGCAATCAGCTGCTTAAGTGCAGGGCTCTCTCCGGTCCCTTTTTTACTGTGGAGAGTTAATTAACATCACTGCCACTAATCACTTACCCATACTTAGACTTGATTACAAAGAATGTGTGAATGTACTTAGGCACCTGAAAGTCTAAAAGTCTGTCCATATTGTTGCAAAGTTTAATTAATGGGAGGAAGGATAGTGACAATAATATTGAGTATCAACTGAATGTTTACTAAGGTCCAGGTATTCTAAGAAGAGTTTTTTATTTGTTTGTTTGTTGTTGTTTTATTTTGTTTTATTCTCACAAAAGCTTTAGTTTGAGGCACACCTATTATTTCAACAGGAAAAAAAATCCGAGTTGAAGGTCAGGGTGAGACTGAGAGAGCTGGGCTGTGTGCTCTAGGGCAAGCACAATCCTGAACCCAGGCAAGTAGCCCCGGTGCTCCACCGCTCTGTGTCTTAGGAGATGGGGACCATCAATCACTTCCTTTCCCATTGTCACAGGATACTTCTTTACTGAAGCAGAGCTCAAAGTCCTGAGATCTAAGAAATTGAAAAGAGACGTTTACAGCCATAAGCCGTGGTTACAGACCATTTGACCATAACTAAGGAGACCTTTCCAAGACCCTTGAATCTGCGTTGATAGCAGCTGAGCTCCAAGCAAGCATTAATCTTCCCAGCTGGCACCTCTCTACCATAGGCTTAGTGGGGTGGGTACTGAAGGCTCTCAGCTGAGCAGGACACATTGCCATGCTGGTGATTTCTAGTCAAGACAGCTTCTTCACAACAGACCTTGTTTAGGGTCAGTGCTCGGGTTGGGTGAGTGGCTGAATGACAGAGATGGCATAGAATTCAAACCCTCATGCTGAACACTGATAATTATCAACAAAATCAGTTCCCTGGCTCTCCTCTCTACTTCTCTTCACCCTCCGTGTCTTTTTATCCCTTTATACACGACTTTATAAATAGTTTGCTCTCCCTATCGTGCTCACTCCAACCACCACATCACACCCCCAACTCCAAAGACCTCAAGGTCCCAGCCTCTCATCCCATGGAAAACTTTCTCAATGCCTAGGTGAGGGGAAAACCTCAAGTTCTCCTTGACAAGAATCTTCTCACTGTATGTACCACAACCATGAACATCAGCTCATTCAATTGGTTGTCTCTGGCCCTAGTGTTTGACTGTAAATTCTATACTTTATTCTTTCTCCAGCCTGGTACAGAGCCCGAAACCCAGTGGACATCATCACTAATGATCCTAGTAGGTTCCTGTGGCCACCATGACAAGATACCCCAAACTGGAGGGCTGCAAATGACAGAAGTTTGTTGTCTCAGCTCTAGTGGCTGGAAATCTGAGATGAGGAGCTGGCAGGACCACGTTCTTTCTGATGGCTCTAGAGGAGAACCCTCCCTTGCTTCTTCTAGCTTCCAGCATCTGCCATCCCTCTCAGAGCTCTATGGCTTCCAGATGCATGGCTGCAGTCACAGGGTCCATTTCCCCCATGTCGTCACATTCTAGCCCCTCTAGTCTTTCTCCACGTGAAATCCTTCTTTGTAAATAGGCTATCAGTTGTGTCAGGCCAGAACCCATTCTAAGAACGTCCTTAAATTGATTACCTCCATGTAATACTGTTTCATACTGAGGCTGCTTTCACTGCACTGGTACTTAGAGATATTCAACCTATTCTCTTTGAGGGGATATATCTTAGCCCACAAAAGTAATTAAATGATTGACTAAACTTCATATACAAATGGAGAAAGATATCTATCTATATATATATACATATATACATATAGCAACATGATACTACTACTATTATTTATTCTAATTCAACACATTTTAAGTTAGACAATTTTACCTATGTACACATTGTATACTGACCACTTTTTCCCCTCCTCTCTCTTTCTCTCTGTTATCCTGTCTTCTTCCCCACAAGTCTCTCTCTCTCTCTCTCTCTCTCTCTCTCTCTCTCTCTCTCTCTCTCATCTCTATTTGTTTTGTTGTGACTTACTGAGTTTCAACACAGCCATCCGTGCGACCATTTCTTTGGAGTTACCTATTGAAGTCAGGTAGGTTCAGTAGTGGCTAAAGACAGTGAATCACCCTGTCCTAGAATCTCTCAATAACCATAATTCAACAACGACGGGGAGAGACCCATGAGACCCTTCCCCTTCCATGACTGTTCGTAGAGCTGGTCTTCTATGGGCCCGGTGCAGGTAACCAGTTGCTGTGATCTAATATTGAAATCATTGTATGAGTCCAGATGGTGACATTTTGAAGTCCCTCGTCCTGTCTTCTGATTCTTACATACGTCCCACCTCCTCTTCTACAATAGTCCCTAATCCTTACCGGGGTGGTATTAATGTCTTGTTTAGGACTGAGTCTGCAGCTGTCACGTCTTCTCAGCATTGGGCAGCCATTACTCTATTTACTGCCTTTCACTGTATACAAAGGCTTTTGAGATTGAGGAAGTTTATGACAATGAGACAGAGCATCCCTCTGCCCACCAGCACATTTGATTTGCCTCCCTGGCATGTTTGGGGATATATTAAAACCAGCGGGTCAAGTTTCCAGTGAGATCAGAGTCAGGTCTGAATATCTGGCGGGTAAAAGTTGCATAAAATATAAAACTGAGACATTCTACACCAAAGACCATGCAGCATCATCCCAGCAGGTGCCATTAATGTTGGGGTGATGGAGGGGACTGCCAGTGGTACAAGGGTTAGTAGTGGGGGCTTTAGAGTCAGGCCAGTGGAGGTTTGAATCCTGGATCTATGGCTCATTTATTTTTTTCATGGGAATTGAGTCTCTCAGAACCTTCTCTTCACCTATAAAATAGATCAGCCACCCCATAATGATCCTTATCAAGGTTACAGGGGACATTTCATGATGCTGTTTGTATATGTGTTTCTCTCGTTAACTGTTATTTAACAACCACTCACTAAACGGTGGACTGTATCTGTCCCACTGCATGTTAAATCAAGATCCAGCACATGGAAGGGCTCATCCCCTAATCCAGACATTAGTTCAAAACTTCCTCAGAGTCTGGCTATGTCACTTACTTGGAAGACAATCATTTGTTCTACTTGGTATCAATATTAACACAGGTATTAATATTTTTATGTTTAACACATCCAGCAAAATGGTGGGGTGTGGGATAAAGTGCAACGCATAGCTACACTCTAGATCACACCTCTCTGGTCCTCAGCAGCCTCTCAGCTCAGCCAGAGAAAACTACAGGAAACCACCCTCTTGTCTTCCCTTCTGCTTTGTTAGACACCAAGATGGGCTGGAACACTGGTGAGGGTACCAAACTGTGGATCGCAATTGTCCTAAGCCTCTTGGGGGACATGTCAATGGATGATCGCATTTGATACATTCAGGCTTCTTTCCACAAGGATGGGGACATAGAGATAAAAGTGTCCTGTTGAGTGTTTATGCAATTGGACCTCAGGTTTCTCATCGTATTGGAGAGAGTACACCAAATGTGTTGGCTGAGATATCTGGAGCACGAGGGCACACTTCAGTGAGAATGGACATCATGGCCACAGATGCCCAGCTGCCTGAAAGCAGGTCCACAGCCTGTGATTTTGAGCAAATTGGTGCCGCACCAAGTGCACATTCATCAGTTCCTTGGGCTTTCATTTAAGTTGATGGAGCACTTTGGAGTCCACCATAGCTTCATTGAAATCATGCCTGTGCCATGTGCTATCCTATGACCAGAAGAAAAATGACTTAATCTCAGAGTCCCCGTCACCTCAACTAAGAAGAGGAGATGGTCCCTGTTCCTAGAGGCCATTGAAGGGATTTATATGGGGTAGGTTCAAAAAATATTGAGCACCATGCTCCCCACAGTGAAAACTGCTGTCATGTTAGAGAGGCAAGATTGAGCATAGGACGTGACCCAAACCCCCAGCCCAGTTCTTGGTTCAAAAAGGCAGCACTGAAATTCTGGTTCAGTGCTTCTTTGCTAAATGATCATTGTGTTACTTGTATAAATAGTAATGTCGATATTAGTATTCCTTCATGTTTATCCCATTTATTATCAACATTGATATTGATTTATAGTACTTACTTTTTCTCATTCCTGTGACTATACACCTACCCAACAGCAACTTGAGGAGGCAGGGTTCATTTTGGCTCACCGTTTGAGGAGACAATGAAGTTTAACCATCACACTTGTGGAGGACCCCCCCCCCCAATCACACTAGGGGTACTGTGTGTTATATGTGAGGCAGGAGAGAAAGGCAGAGAACATCTGGAAGATGCAAGAAGAAAAGGCAGCTCCAGGATTCAGGTGTAGCCTCTTCATCAGACAAGCAAGAATTCTGGCACAATGACAACCACATAAGGCCTTTTCCCCCCTTCACAGTGGTAAGCCTGCCATTTTGTAGAACTCTCACTGAAACTCCATTTACAGAGAAAGGACATGTATTAAATCCCTTGTGCAAGCCTAGTGGCTTCAGGGTTTGCCTCATCAGACTATAATTCCATCCAAGGCACCTCTGGAGCCATCTCACTTATCTCACTTACGAAAAGAAGAAGAAACATTTGGGGGTGTTCTTAGTAATTGTTTAATATGCAACTTGGGAGCCACCAGATGTATATGTGGTTAATGTGAAGACAAGTAATTGTGACTCCCCCTTTGGGGAAGGCATGTGAGTACTTAGATATGCCTTCCTTTTTGTAACTTTCTGGGAGATCACAGATGTACCCAGATGTGTTGTATGCCTGTACTAAGATACATCTAGAAAATCCCCAACTCTGCTTCATCATAAACTGGCCAGTGGTTCTAGTTTCCTTTCTGTGGCTGCAATTAAACACTCCGACCAAAAGCACCATAAAGGGAGGAAAAGAGTTTTTCATTTGTCTGTTTGTTTGTTTTGGTTGTTGTTGTTGTTTTTTCTGATACTTTCAGGTCACAGTAATCCGTCATTAAGAGAATCAGGGCAAGAACTGAAACAGAAACCATGGAGGCATGTTTATTGTCTCAATTCTCACTGGTTCTCTCACAGGTCTATACACCCTTAGCCTTCTTATATGGCTCTGGGCTAGGGGATGATACTGCCCACAGTGGGCTGGGTCCTCCTACATTGGATAACAATCAAGACAGTGTTTCCTAGACTTTATCACAGGCCACTCTTATCAAGACAACCACTCAATTAAGTTTCCTCTTCCCAGGTGACTCTAGTTGTATCAAGTTTGATAATAAGAATCAGCCAACGCACTATTCCTGAATGTCTTTTTATTGTCAAAGCCATGAATGCTAGATTAGTATTAGTTCAGATTCCCTAAAAGTCTAGGGGAATTCTTGAGGCTGCTGAGGGTGGTGGTATGGAGGTAGCTGTGTCTCTCTGCCCCCTCACCCCAACGATGTATGCATTGCTGACCATCCTCCCTTTATAACACTGCTGCTTCCTCACATCCCTCTGGCCACCATGAGAAACCGAGGGCTTTATGGAGACCACATGTTTGTGGCAGAGAGACTTATGGAATGATCTGCAGAATAGTGTCCCTGCACAGGAAAGAGGCTCTATGAATGCCGACCGTGACATCAGGGCAGACTCGGCTGCTTACTGACCTTGTCGCATGACCTTGAAGGAGGGTACAACCTTTCTCAGCTGCCCACTGTGCATCAGCTCACTGACTCACTTGTCATGAGAACTAAATCAGCTGGTGTATGTGAAGCACTTGGTAAATTGGTCTATCATAAGTACAAAACATTATCTATTAGTATAATCACCGCATTGTATGTGTAGATGAATATTCCTTTATAATAAGGGGCATGGCATTGAAGCAAAACTCATAAAGCAAAGCAGGCCAACTGTGTTGGTATTCAAAGAATTTCACAGGGGATAGAAAAGTTCCCTAGCTTATGCATCTAAGCTGAGCGCCTCTCATCAGAGTGGGCCACTTTTCATTAGTTTTATTTTCATTTAATGCTGCTGATGGGTTCAGGTAAAACAGAAACAAGAAAAAAATCCTTGTTTCTTGCTAGTAGCTACAAGACTATTCCAGGTGGATGATGGGAAGGGATCATTGAGGAGCACTTAGTAAGAATATCACACTAAGAGCTGTTGAAATCAACAACAGCTGCTTGCCTTTTCCACCCACTTCTTTGTTGGTGGTCATGAAGGAGTGTCTCTCTGATCTTGACTAGAACCTAGTAAAAGAAGTCTGCTTTATGGACAGCTCCAGCTGCCTCTCCCTTTCATCTGCCATATTTGTTCTGTGACTACCATGGACAGTGACAGAGCACAGTAGGGATGGAAGACTCCCCATCTGTCCAGACAAGCTGTTCTTAGAGCTGTGCTGTGGTCTGGGGCTTGTCCTGCCCAAGCCTCCCTTTCCAGTCCCCTGCACAGATGTCTGACCTGCACTGGGATGTGATCATTGAGTTTATCATTGAGACAACTCCCCTATGTTGCATCCAGCTCAACCAATCCACTGCTGACCTTTCCTTCTCATACATCCTGCATATACTTTCCAGCTTCCCTTGCCTGGAAGGTTCTAGATGTCTTCTAAGTTCTGCCTCTGAAATATTTATGAAACAGGTCTGGAAAAGAGAGGAAAGGGAGACACCGGTCTCTCTTGGTTGTGGTGCAGGCTGACAATTGGGTTCCAGCAGATGTGAGCCTTTGGAGCAGCAGAATTCCCCATCTAGAATCTAATGACCGACCCTGTTGGCTTGAGCTGCTATGGCACTGGTAGAGTATTTCCTGAGCTCTGGGTGGCAGCATCAGGGAATCCCTAGATCAGAGCTGCTTTTGAATGGTTTGAAGGCCTGCTCACTCCCCTTCCAGGTTGGAGAGTCTTCATAAAGTCAACCTTCAAGCTTTCCTGGCTCTGGCTAGTGATGGCTCTGGGTTTCCCAGTCTCTCCTTGGCTGCGTGAATCCTTCCTGCACTGCCCTGCTTGTTCTTACTCCACCATTGTGAATGCAGTATATCTGGGGTGTGTGCACGTATGTGGACTTTTCAACCGGTTCCTGGTATGAAGACAGGAGTCAGCCTGGGAGATCAGTGCTTCACTTGGCTCTTAGTTCAGAATGGTATGTTTCTTTGGATTATCCTCAGGGCACAAGGATTGTGATTTGTGTGTGGAAAAGGGACACATGGCCATTTGGTGAACAGAGGGGTGGACTGTGCTAACAACTGTTATACATGGAAATGATTTATAGAGCTGGGCAAATTGGCTCAGTCAGCAAATCACTTGCTGCTCAAGAATGAGGGCCTGAGCTCCATTACCAATGTTCATGAAAAGGGCTGGGTATAGTGGTGCACGCTGAGAATCACAGAACTTGGGAGGCAGAGGCTAGAAGATCCATGGGGCTTGCTGACTAGTTAGCCTAGCTGAATTGGTGAGCTCCAGGTTCCAGTGAGAGACTGTCTAAAAAAATAAGGTAGATGACTCCTGGTGTTCACCTCTGGCCTCTACATGTGTGTGGGAACACATACTTATAAACACACATACACACACACACACACACACACACACACACACACACACACACACACACACACACACACACACGAAACTAGTTTTTAAAAGTTTTGTACTTCAAACAGGATCTAATTAGGAAAATACAAACCATGCTGGGCATTTCTTTTTTTAGTTACAGTTAAAAGCATTTTGTGTGTGTGTATACATTATGGTTGTCTTAGTTAAGGTTTTAATCACTGAGATAAAATACCATGACCAACAGCAACTTGGGGAGGAAAAAGTTTATTTCATCTTATATCTTGTAGTCCATCATCCAGGAAAGTCAGGCCAAGAACTCAAGGCAGAACCTAGAGGCAAGAAGTGATATGGAGGTCACAGAGGAATGCTACTTACTGGCTTGCTCCTCATGGCCTACTAGGCCTGCTTTCTTATACTACCCAAGGCCACCAGCCTAAGGGTAGTATTGTCTACAGTGACCTGGACCTTCTCACCTCAACCACCACTCAAGAAAATACACCACAGGCCAATCTAGTGAGAGCATTTTCTGAATTGAAATTCCCTCTTCCAAAATGACTCTAGGTCATGTCAACTTGACATAAAAAACTAGACAGCACAATGGTATTCGTAAGGGAGTCAGAATACAACATATGGGGATGGGTTCTCTCCTTCCTGGGTATTGAACACAGATTATCTGGCTTGACCACAGGCACCTTTACCTACCAAGCCATCTTGCTGCCCACATTTTGAGTATTTTGAAGAGAGGGGATTAACACAGGGACTTGGTTTCAGAAGAGATGGACTAGCTGAATAGGCAAATATGAAGTGAGGTAATCCAGAAACCACTCACATCAAATACCCTTACCTCTAGGTTGAAAGGGATAAAAGGAGACAGTGTCATCATAAGCCAGCAAACTAAACTTCTTAGGGATATGGTGTGGGAGAGCCAGGACAATGAAGAGTAAGCAGTCAAGAAAACACAGCTAAAGTAGGGAATAGAACAACTTCATGCCCTTCTCTCCTGTCATCCAATGCTACCACGCCATCATCCACATCCAAGGAACAAGGGAATCTGGGAAATAGAGATTTCTGGAGTAAAGATCAGAGGATAAACCAGACACTCTGGGGATGATACTAGATTACATTTACCAGCTTCCTTTGCACCTATCTGTGTCATCTGATTAAGTCGTCTCCTCTGGGATGTGAACACTAATGTTAAGTAACCTCTGGAACCCCGAAACGTATATTAGTAAGCCTGCCTCTGCCTGAGTACTTTCTTCCCATCATTGACTGTCACAGAAGAGAGTCACCATTCACTAAGAAGATGGGGATGAAGCTGTAGGAAAAGGGGAGTGATATATGAGGAGATTGTGGACTAAAACTGATGTCTTTCAGTCATGGAAAACCATCCTGCTAGCCCCTGGGCTTCGATTATATGACACAATAATGCATCTGCTAGATAGAGGGCGGCCAGCCTACCTGACCTGCCCAACATATTTACAGAAATCATTGCTATGCCCCACAAGGAAGAGATGGAAGAAAGAGAAGCTACTCTTATTATTTGATTTATTTGCTTATTTCTGACCAGAGTGAGGTATTCACCACCTGCATGACTGCGCTCCTTATTCCATACAAGATTTGTTCTAAATGACTTCAGGCTGTTTCCAAAACAAAAACCAAACTTAAAGGACAAAGATTTACCACCATGAAGGATAGTCATAATCAATGCTTTAGGCTATGATCACATTTAACACCACTGTCTCTTGGCTTCTGGGCAACAGAAAAAGCACTTTCCTTCAAGTCCAAAGATCACACTTTTAGTTACCTGATAAAGAGGCATTTAAACTGGCATTGACTCCAGGAAGTGTCTTTGCATGAACAAGGACATCAATAACAATTCAGCATGAATGTCTCCAAATCCTAGATTACTAACTCAAGAAAAGTACAGCATTCTATGTGACTCCCACTATGAGATTAAAATGGTACAATGAAACTAATATCAAGATGGATCTCCTTGACATTATTCAAGGATCAAGAGCTACAGCTAACTCCGGGAAGGAAGTTTTCTCAAGGTCCCAATGTCCATGCTTCCTCAACAGTGGTCAGTTACTAGTTACTTTTATGAATTTTCGTATCTTAAGTAAGAAAGTTTATTCTCTAGGCAGCTAAATCTTCAAAATAGAGAAAGATAATACAGCCTCAGAGGATGAGGACCATAAATTATGTCATGGGAAACTTGTCCATGGTATATTCTAAGCTTGTTGCTTAACAGTGGATAATAAATGCATCGCAAAATGTTTTCTTTCAGGGTGTGTTGGTTAGTTTGAACTTCCAATTTGACACATCTTAGAATCACCTGAAAAGAGAAGATTAGTAAGTAATTATATAGACCAGGTTGTCCTATGGGCATGTCTGTGGGAGACTACCTTGATTATTAATTGATGTGGGAAGACCCAGGCATAGAGGGTGGAACCATTCCCTAGGCGTGGAGGGGGGGCATCCTGAACTATATAAGACAGAAAAAAACTAAATGAAGCAAAAAAAATTACCATGCATTTATTCTTTCTCTGCTCTTGACTGTGGATATGATGCTTTGAGTTCCTACCTTGACTTTCTTTCACTGATGAACTGAAGTCTGGAATTATAAGCCAAATAAAGCCCCTTCTCCTCTGGGTTACTTTCTTATTGGCTATTTTGTCACAGCAAAGGCAATCAATGTAAGATACAGGAGTTCTTGACTCATTCATTATTTAAAAAAGCATTTACAAAGATAAGTGTATTGGTTATCTTTCTCTTTGCTGTGACCCAATAATTGACAAGAAGCAACTTAAAGAAGAAGGAGTTTATTTTGAGTCACAGTTTAAGAAGGGGATGGAAAGACTGTAAGAGGCAATGGATGGTTACAAGAAAATAGCACTTTCTGAACACATGACCCCACAGTGGTTGTGACAGTATGCACAAGCTCAAGTTAGACAAAAGATATCCTAGGACAGAGACAGGAGGTGGGCTATAAACCTCAGGGTCTGTCACTGACAGCCTTCCTCTAGCAATGCTCAACCCACTGAAGGTTTCACAATCTTCCAAAACAATGCCACCAGCTGAGGACCAAGAGTTCAGACACATGAGCCTATGGGGGCATTTACATTTAAGCTATAAGACATAAACAAAGTGCACAATAAATTCAATTTTTTTCAAGAACTGAGACATGAAATGGCTTTGCCCAAGATGACAGAGAAATCAACTGTGGCTACTGATGGACTAGCTGAGAAGGGAAACAAGAAGGAGAGATTTATTTAATAAATTCCCTGGGCCACATATTCAGTCTTCACTATTAGGTGATTTGGTTGAAATCCAATAATGATCAGAATAGGCAAGCTAATCGAGATTGAACACAATGTGACTGAGCTTACCGGTATGGAGATGCAGTATCCTGGTTCACAAAGGGATAAGAGAATAGTTCTTCCACTTAGGGCAGTCTTCAAAAGTCAACTTAATTTTGTACTTTTCCTACTTAACTGAGCTTTCATTATGAGCAGGAATGAATCCATTTTGATGAATTTCATTGCCACCCCTTTCCACTGTAAGTATAAGTTGCAAACTGAAGATATTTTAGTCAATGTGAAATAGTTTCATTTTTTTACCCTCTGGTTTTCAAAGAGGTTCAAGGGTCTACCCGACAGCTTGGCAGAATGAAATGAATCTGTCCAATTCCTGAAGAATAGGAACACATCAATGTGGCTCACCAGAGGCCTTGAAGAGTGTGTTTTGTCATTTCTCTGTGTCACTAGACCACTAGATAAGTTGTCTTGGAGACAACATGAAGAAATCCAAGACGTGTTTTCCATACCTTGTCATCACGGTTATACTAGATAGGTCACAGTATATAGGGATCTCTGCTCACATCCACAAGAGTACGGACTCTCTGAATGAGAAGAGGGGGGCACAGCACCAAATCACTCTGACTGATGCGAGTGGGAAAGAAAAATTCATTAAAGAGATTTTCCCATGTTCATATTCCAACTATCAATTCTCCTATGGATATATTGGGGGTTTCCCCACAGGCCCAGAAAGCATGCATTTCTGCAGCAGATGCTAGCTTCCATCTCCTAATTCAATCTAATGTTGAGACTGTCTACCTGGAGACAGCATCAGACCCCACAGATAAGGTCTGAAGTCCCAAGTCAGCCCTACTTCAGAGGCACCCGCAACACAGGTCTGTTTGTGACCAACCAACCACAAACCAGGTTCCTATGGCTCCTTCTGTGGTGGTTAGTTTGTTGTTGTTGTTATTTTGTCAACTTGACTAAAGCTAGAGTTATCTGAGAAAAGGGAACCTTAATTCTGAAAACATCCCCATAAAATCGGCCTGTAGGCAAGCCTGTGGTACATTTGCTCTATTGCTGATTGGTGTGAAAAGGCCCTGCCTACTGCTGGTGGTGCCCTGCCTGGAGAGGTGATCCTGAGGTGTACAGGAGAGCAAACTGAGTAGACCAGGAGAAGCAAGCCAGTAAGCAGAAGCCCTCCATAGCCTCTGCTTTAATTCCAGCCTCCAGGCTCCTGCCTTGGTTTTGGTCCTGGAGTTTTATCACAGCAATAGAAAGCTAAGACACCACTGCAGGCTTGAATAATTTGCTAAAGTGGCTCAGAGAACACAAGGGAACACTTCACCTGTGACTACCCATTTTTTCTAAAGGATATTACAATGGATTTAGTGCAAAGACAGATGGGAGAGTGGCATGGAACAAAGAATGTGAGGAAGGTTGGAACTGCTGTGCTTTCTGGAGCCAGATACCCATCTTCAAATTTCACACATCCATCTATCTGGAAGTCTTCAGGATACAGTTCTTTTGGGTTCTTATGGAAGCTCCATTTTGTAGGCATGGCAATGATATAGGTATCATTTGTCATTGATGAATAACCCAACTGCGGCTCTTCTCTGCTCTCCATTACCTAGAGGCTGGAGGTGGAGCTGAATGTCCTAACCACCCAATGATATCTTGATCATTTTTGTGACCAGCCCCCACTTTGAAGCTACCTAGAGAACTACAGACATCAGTCATTTCATTAGCATACAAAAGACATTTTCAAAATGTATTTTGGTAGAATATAGTAATTATAAATAATTAGAGAAAATGAGTTTCATTATGAATCTATCATACATATTTGTATCCTGATCATATCCACCTCCATTGCCTTCCCTTATCTGCCTCCCACTATCATTATATCATTCTAGACACTACAAGGATTTTTGAGTCATATGCTAGCAATGGGAGAGGCATTTCATAATGTTACAACTGACCTATTTATCCTAGCTAGGTTTCTGCTGCATGATAAACGTCATGGCCAAAACCAATTTTGCGTGGAGAGGGTTTACTCTCCCTTACAGTGTATGGGCCTTTGTCAAGAGAAGCCAAGGCAGGAGACTGAAGCAGAAACTATAGAGGAAGGAATACTCCTTACTGGCTTGCTCTCTCTGGCTCCTGTTCACCCAGATGCCTTATACCCCCAGAGACTATCTGTCAAAAGATGGCACCAACCACAGTGGTCTGGACTTTCCTATATCAATTAGCAATTTAAAAAAATGACATGCCCACAGGCTAATCTGATTAAGGAAATTCTGCAATTCAGGCTTCCTTAGACAACTCTAGGCTGTGTCAAGTTAACAGCTGAATCTATCTAGGAGACTTTTATATGTCACTGTGGTAAAAATCTACACACACACACACACACACACACACACACCATATGTATTTCAAACAGAGCCACAAGAGGTAGGAAGGACAGACGGAGGCCTGGAGCTGGCCTGGCAGCTGGTGTCCTCAGTAAGTGGCTGTCTGCCATCTCAGCAAGTGGCTTCTCAGGCATCCTTCCTTGCAATTTGACTGACCTCTAAGCATCCCTCCCTGCAGAGGAAGAAATTCCTCATTCCAACACAGCATCTCTACGACTCTCAGACACTCCTCTTGAACATTTTCATCATGCTTCCATTTTTTCAGCTTCTTCCTCCTCAGTACCCACAGTTCTCCCAATTTGGCCTTCCATCCATGCACATGGTGGTGTGCTCTGAATCTCTCCTTCTCCTGGGATGTTCTCTAACAGATGGCTTCCTTTTTCTACTCCAGGGGCCATCCTATCAGAGAAAAATCGGAGCCATAGCAGTTGAAGTGCTCCAGAGGCCAGAGCGCACTGTGCCCCAAGTGGCAGGCCCTTGCCATTACTTAATAGCACTCCAGGTGGGAACCACTGAAGAAGCTGTCCACTGTGCTAGTCAATGCATCTGGTCCCCTCTTTGAAGGAGGTGAGCACATGGAGACTTCCTGATCTTTGCTGCTGACCTAGAATTTAACGGTCTGTCTATTTTGTTCTTTAAGTGTGTTTGTCTTGTTTCAGTGATCCATTCTAATCCTGAAACTTTGAGGTCACTTGAAATTTGATAGTAAACTCCTTAGAGATTTGCTCTTCTACACTATTCTTGGTCCTTTTATTTTATTTTTTAAGATTCCCTTATATCCCAAGCTCACCTCAAACTAGCAGGCTAGTCGAGGATAGCCTCAAATTCCCAATTCTAGGATCTCTACCTTCTGGGTGCTGATATTACAGGTGCATACCACCATGCCGAGTGTACGCGGTGTCGGGGATTGAACTCAGGACTTCCTGAATGCTAGGCAAGCACTCTACCATCTGTGCTACTTCTCTCGCCCCTTATTTATTTTTGGAGAATCGCATGTAGTTCACGCTGACCCCCAGGCTGATTTTGAAATTCTGATCAGGTGTGCTCCTCTGTTTCTGGAGTCAGCCACTAAGAGGTAACTAGACCATGAAGACTCTGATGTAATCAATGGGTTAACTCAGTGATACATTTCTAATTTGCTGGGTTTACTGGGGAAGGTAGACTCTGCAGAACCTGGGGCCTGCTGAGAGGATGTCAGTCACTGAGGCCATGCCTTTGAAAGGTAAGCCCCATGCCCAGTCTCCTCTGCATGTCTGCCTCCTGGCTGCTGTGAAGTGAGCAGCCTCTGCCATGTGATCCTGCCACCGTTATGTTTCTGTCTTTCTTCTGGCCCAAGGCAATGGAGCCAGCCAACCATCAGCTGACACCTCGGACACCATGAGCCAAAATAAATCCTCCTTCAGATAGTTTTCCTCCAGCATTTGTCATAGGAACAAAATGCTGTCTAACACACTTACTGTTATGGAGCAATTTTTACTTATAATGTATCTATATTATCCTTATAAGTAATATATCAATAATAACAGTTTTATTTCTTCCTTTTCAGTCTTTACTTCATTTATTTGCTTTACTTATTGCACTAGATACTACTTTCAAAGTATAACATTGAATAAAAAGGACAAGTAAGCCAAGCATGATGGCACACAACTATAAGGCAGGTACTGGAGAGGCTGAAACAGGAGGATTATGAGTTAGGGACCAGGCTGGGGTACATAACATGACCCTCCCTGGCCCCAAATGATACTGGCAGAGCCATGTCCTTATTCCAGATATTTAGGGAGAAATTTCAATGTTTCATTATTAGATATGAAAGAATCATTGGGCTCCCTTAGATAATATTGATCACATTAAGTATATTTCTTTATGTTTCTATTTTGTTCAGAGTTTTTTTATGAGGGGATGGAAAGATGGTTCAGCAGATAAGAGCACTGCTTGCTCTCCCAGAGGACCCAGTTCAATTCCTAGCACCCACAGGGAACCTTATAATGATCTGTAACCTCAAGCCATGGGGTCTACAGGGTACTAGACATGTATGTGGTACACAGACTCAAATGCACATAAACACCCATACACATAAAAATAAGTAAAAATTTTACAGAACATCTTCAAGAATGAATGTGAACTCTTTGATACATTTGAATGCACTTGTTGAAATGACCACATGATCTGCCCTCATTAATTAATAAATTGTCCCCTTTGATTTACAAATGTTAAGCCAACTTTGTGTTCTTACAATAGTACTCACTTTACTATAAAATATCAAACTTTATATATATATAAATCTTCTGGTTGCTAGCAGTTTGAGAAAGACATAAGTTAATGAAAGAGATGTAAAATAATGTATTTTCTAATGATATACTTGTTCAGTTTTGTTATGAAGGCAATTTAACCTTGTAAGCTTATAAATCACCTTGGGAACAGGTTAGAAGGTGTTCCTTTAACAACTTTCTAAGCATGCTAAAATCCTGGTTCACTCCTTTCTAGTTGGAAGTTTTCCTGTGTCCTGCCTGACCCTTGGTCAGGATAAATCTCTCTCACCCACAGTCCCACAGCTGCTTATAAAATAATCACTCAGATGCTTAATATTGTTTACAAACTGTATGGTCTAATGGCTCAGGCTTCTTGCTAGCTAGCTCCTATAACTTAACCCATTTCTATTAATCTATAAGTTGCCACGAGGCTGTGGCTTACTGGTACTTTCACATCGTGCTTCTCCTGGTAGCAGTTGGCATCTCCTTCCTCTCTCTCCTTTCTTCTTCCTCTCTATCTGCTTGAATTTCCTGCCTGCCTCTAAGCCGCCTTGCCATAGGCCAATACAGCTTTATTTATCAACCAATCAGAGCAACACATATTCACAGCGTACATAAAGACATTCCATAGCACTCCTCTATAATACTGGTTTCCCCCTTGGAAGTGTGGGTTTTTCAATCTGGACTGTCTTAACCAACCCTAAGCTCCCATTTGCCCAAGCTACAATCTTTGGTCCCTCTGCTCCAGGACACATTATCAAATAACCTGGGGGAGACATGCTCACAGACACCCAGCTCACCTTAATCTGTTCCTCTTCTTCTAGGGTCACTGCTGTCTTGCTTGCTCTTGTATCTTAAGTCACTGCTGTCTTGTTTGACCTGGCATTACCTGCATGCATTTTTAAAGATCCAGTGCCGGCAGGTGCAAGCTACTTATAACCAAAAGAAGTCCATTCCTCAGCTTTAAAGTTCACATCATATCAGGACATCTCTCATTGTTCTTTTATGGTAATGGGATACTAGGAAGATGGTGAGAATAACCCCATGGTATATGTCAGAGATACAAAGCCATTGGCTGCGTGAACGGCATCTGCAGATAGGTCTGGGCTTGAATTGCAATTCTGCCATTGAGCCATAGAACTCTATGTAACTTCTCTGCATCCCAGGAGACTTATTTGAAGTATAACAATGACACCTACTTGAGGCTTATTGTAAAGGCTAGAGTCAGTGGGAAAAATGTATTAAAATACTTAGCCCATGCCTAAAGCAACAATAATACAAAGTGTTGACTAACATCAAAATATCATTTTATCTTATTTGCATGTATTCCTGTATCCTTTTGTTGTGTGTCCTCCTAATTCACTTCAAAAAATTTTTGAATTTTTATTTGATTTTTTATATGAGTGTTTTGCCTGAATATATGCTGTGTCAACCACCACAATGGTGCCAGCAACTCAACCTGGGTCTTCTTGGGAGAGCAGCAAGTGATGTTAGCAGTTTATCTATTTCACCAGCCCTCTTTATTATTCTTTGTAATTGCTTCATACAATAAAGAAAAGACTAATGAATGTATGGTTTTCTGCTGTCTGGTATATAGTAAGTGCTCAGTTGCTTAGTTAATTGAAGGAGTTTTAATTCAGCACAAATCTAAAATGTTTCATTCAATTCTATTACTTTCAAAACAAAGATAATTGCCTGAGCAGTACTAAGCCATGGGCTCATCAGCAAATCTCCTTTAAGCTGGGCATAATCTCAGTGCAATCACTTGGGGAGGCCATACCCATTCTAACATCTATCTCAAAGAAAGCCAGGAAGAATGCTAACACTGCTAAAGAACATGATGCCATCATTCCATCTCTAAGGGCTACACTGCAGCTCTGCTAACGTAAAGTAAAATAGTTGTTCCTTGTGATTACCTCTTTCATGCTCTTTGAGAGAAACAAATGGGTGCTGGAGAGATGGATCAGCAGTTAGGAGTGTGTGCTGCTTTTGTAGAGAACCTGAGTTCAGTTCCCAGAACCTGCGTCTCATAGTTTACAATCACCTGTAACTTCAGCTCTAGGAAATCTGATCCGGCCTTCTGGACTCTACAGGCATCTGAACTCACATGCACATAGCCCTCATTCCCCCATCCCCACACACATATACAAGCAATTAAAGAATAAAAACTTATTTAAAATATTTGTGTGGAACAATGTGCTTCCTATATAGGCTTGCAATGGGAATCACAGACCGTAATTATAAAGGAGCCTCAATTGGAAGGACTCTTGCACTAAATTCCTTGAATTTCTCTTTACCGTCAGTCCTCAAGATGCAATATTGCTCACCTGACTGAAGTCAAGACAAGTCTCAGAAGATGGAAATGGAGACAGAGGTAGATGAGATCTCTTTGGTAGCAAGAGTGGGCTCTTCCCAAGTTGGCAATAGGGTAGTCAGGCTTTGAGGAACTAGGGGTGTTGTGAATAGCTGTGTGAAGGGCAAAAGAAAAGACCAAGGCCACTGATGAAAGAGAGATGCAAGCAAAATTCACTGTGAAACTTAACAGTCTTGAGACCTACAATTTAGGAGTCCTTATTAGACAACAGAATATAGAATCAGGCATACAAACCTGAGTTCAATACCACATAGTCCAGATGCATCAATTCCTGGTAAACACAAAGGAAACTAAGCCAGCATATAAAAGGAATAGCAACACACCAATGTTGCTCACAGTACTAGCCTACATGCCCATGATCAGACGAACAAATAGGTAAGATGTAGTGTATGTTTACAAAAACATAAGGATAGTATTGTGTCATATTTTAACAAATGGATGGAACTGAAGATCATCGTGCTAAGCAAAATAAGCCACGCACACAAATACAAGTACTGCATGCTTTCTATCCTGTTCGGAATACAAAAAGAAAATATTGATGGAAATCTCAAGGCAGGAAAGGAGTAATTATAAAGAAAAAGAAAGAGAACAGGAAAGTCGAGAGTGGGAAGGGCAAGAAAACATCAGGGGTGAATTTGGAAAAGATGTATGGCTAAAATGGTAGAAAAATCACTAATCCTTGCAATTGCTGCCAATATTTTAAATTAGCTCATAAACAGTCATTTGTTTACAACACAGGAAGAATTCACAACAAACTGTACATTTCAACAACTAACCAGCACAACGAGACAGCAAATAACACAATTTTTTTATACTTTCCCTGTTTGACATATCTTTCATGTATTTTCTACAGTTTTTGGCTACATATCATATTGAAATTGAATGCATTCTCAGCACAGCTGCTCATCTCGCAGACACCCACGGCCATATCAATACCCTAGCCATCAGAAAATATGTGCATTGTGATGGAGAATAAAATGTGATGGAGTAGAGGGTGATTCTTACACTTAAAATGTCTTATTTAAAATTATACCAAAACTTACACATGCCATTTCTGGATTTCCTCCCAAGGAGACACCTTCATTCTACTCTGTTCCTCCACCTCTCAGAAGAGGCACCTCTGCCAATACACTCCCACCCACACCATGGTAGTGTCTTCACTGTAAGAGATAATGAAGGTTTAAATTAGTTAGAATATTTTCTCTTACTTTTCTCATCTTGAACTTCCTTTCTTAAAATTTCTGCTTTTGTCTAGCAAAACATTTTTTGCATGGGCCTCATGTGTCAGTTGTGTGGATACAGAGCAGGGACAAAGCAGGAAGATGATGGGGATTTCCCTGCCCAAGAGAGGAATCACTTTGCTCCATTGCATCACATACACCAGCAGGGACCAACTGGAATAACACTAGACCTCAACCGTCCCAGACAACACACAGGTGGATCTCATCTCTTTCAAATGTGGCAATCCCACCATAAGGTGGATTTGAGAGATACTACACAGATACTAGTCAATTTGTTAATGGCAAATGATTATTACTGTCAACTTGACAGGATCTAGAATCATCAAAGCGACAAACCTCCAGGCGTGCCTGTAAGGGATTCTCTAGATTAGGTTAAATAAAGTGAGAATGCCACCCTAAAGGTGGGCAGCCTAATTCTGCAGGCTGGGGTACTTGACTGCATAACTCAGGCTTCAGTGTGGCCAGCTGACTTATTCCTGCTGCCATGTCCTCCCCTACATGACAGACCCTGTCCCTTAAAACTGTGAGTCAAAATAAACCCTCCTCTCTTTGACTTCCTATCAGCTATTTGACACAGCAAGGAAAATAGTAACTAACACACAGGAGATCTCTCTCTCTCACTGCACTCAGATATATAATGGCCCTGAATCTGCCACTTGGTCCTCACCATGTAGCCAAAACAAAGCACCCAAAGTAGAGCACCAGTTGGCAAGGAGAAGAAAAGAGAGTGTTCCAGTCAGTGTCCCTATGAATCCTACATTTGTTTGTTCTTTGGGTTCAGTCCTTTTGTTTGTTTTTACAGACAAGACCTCGCTATGTACCATCAACTGGCTTAAAACAACTCAGGATGTAGATGAGGAGAGATTCAAATGCCCTGCCTCTGTCTCCCGAGTGCTGAGATTATATCCAAGTGCCACCATACCCAGACTTTTCATGTCATTTTTGTAGTTAAAATACAAATTGAATACAGACTCCTCGAGACAGTGCCTTGTTGGTGATGTTGGGCAGTTCAGTCTTGAATACAATTGTTTCATTTGCTAAACAGCAGGGAGGGGAGGGCTAAGGGTATCATCAGTCATTGGTTTGACCTCAGACTGCCCAGAATATGGAGATTGGCTGCTGTCCCTTTGACACTGATTGCGGTCAAGTGGATATGGGAACTGAGGAGTTAAGATAACCCTGGAACAAGGGTGAGTAGAACAATACAGCCCTGTTCCTAATGTTTGCCCGAGGAATTTCCCAGTGCTGCATTGGACAGGGACCAGTTCTTTCTCTGTCTACAAAGACCCATTCTCAATGGGGTAAAAGATGGCATCCATGTGCCCTTCTTGGAATTTTATGCAAATATATGCCAAACAGTTGAAAAATGCCTCATGGCCTTATGCAGGGCCAGAGCTACTAAGATGTATCTGCCTGACTCCAAAGGACACAGCTATTCTCTACCACAGCTGGCTGTCTCGTTAAAAGTGAGTCCCTCGACTGACAGAAAATAATGTTCTTCAGAACCACTGAGCTCTGCAGACTGTGGGATGACTTGAAACAAAATTTATCATCAACAGAATGGCTTATAGTCACTGAACACTTATTGACACAGTGAAATATGGCTTATAAAACAAGAAGAGATCTTCCTATGAATCACAGATTCAACTAATATTCACCAAGGACCTATTAGGTGATAGGCATTGTTCCATGCACTAGGGTACAGAAATGATGAGACAGAAAGGTTATTCTCCCTTGTAGACTTTATATTCTAGTTAAGGGAGCCAAACAGGGAACAAGTAAATGAACAAACAAGATAAATTCTTCTGATGGTGAGTGCCACTGTGGCAAAATGTGGCATGGTGGAAAGTCACTGTGAAGGGTAATCGAGCATCTTTCAATAAGGTACTCAGGGGGTTCATCTTCATTAATCACTCTGTTTGCCCCTCCTGACCCACTGTCTACTCTTCTCTGCCAGCACTGTGTCCCAGGAAGCAGATCCCCATGTAGCTCTTACAACTGAGTAAAACCAATGATACCCCAAATGTGTAGGCAGAAAAAGAGAGGCATTCAGAAAATGCTGGTGGACCCCAACATTGTGTGGGCCATGAGGTTTTGGAATGAGACCATCTAAATGGTGGCATTTCCTCAGGCACCAGGAATTCATTTGGCTAGGAGTTCCTGACAGTCAGCTAAGATTATCTCTCTTGTAAATGTTGGTCAGTCTCTTTTCCCTTGTACATTAGTGTTTGCTCAAGACTTACAAACAAATTGCCTTGATGGTCCTTAATGAAAAACAAAACAAACAAACAAATAAAAAAAAGTGGGCTCAATGTCCCAAGACTTCCTCTCACCTGGCTTCATCTGCTAAGACTTTATCTAATGGAAGTCAACATGATGCCCTTACATGGAACCATCCCTTGGAGACCTGTCTATCAAGGGATAGTAGACTGACACATTGGGCTTCTTACATCATGGAGAGATTAATTTTTTTGTAACAATTAATTCATATTCCAGATTACAGATTTGCTTCTCTTCCTACAGTAATTCTATTCAATATAAAATATATAGAACTTATTTTCTCTCTTCTTGGTATGTCTACCACAGCTTCTTCTGTAAGCAAAGAAGGCAATGAGAACTTAAACCCAAGAGCTTGTTTTGATCTTTGACATGGATTAATTCACACCACAGTCCCATGACATAGAGGTTGTTATTGTCTACTTTTTAAAAATGCCTTAGTGATATAATTAACTGAATGAACAGCTACATGGAGGAGAAAGGATTTGTCTTTCTAATTCAATCCCCAATAATACATGCAGGTTTTCTCTCTCCAAAGAGGTGGAAATTAATTCCCATCCTCTTAAGTCTAATTTAGCCTTCATTTCCAATATTTCCAAAGAAGCTTATAAGAAAGCTACTGTTCAGTCAGAAGCCCAGTAGATAGTGAGCTTAACAAACTGACCAAGGTCAACTGATCATGTTAATAATATGTGTTTCCCAAATTGGTACAATGAGGAAAGAACTTGATATCCATAGTATCTTACCCACCTCTAACTCTCCAAACCCCATCTACTCATGAAAAAACTCAAACAAACCAAAGTTGAAAAAAAATCCCAAATACTTGACCCTCTAAAAGTGTCAAAGTCACGAGACACTGGAACAGACTGGAGAATAGAGATGAGTCACATGCAATGGTGAAAAGCAGAAAGGCATTAAGTCTGGTAAAATAAGTAGTCTAGATAGTAGTACTGAATAGTTTAGTAGCTTATATAGTTTAGAGAGCATTATGAATTTCTTTTGCAAGTAGACTAGGATTTTGTATGACACTAACAGTTGGGGAAGTTGAGTAAATTCTCAATAATTTTTAAAAATCTGATAACATCACCAAGCAAATGGCTTAAAATTAAAATTTCTTTAGAAATCACAGACAACAGCCCACTGTACAGGATCATTTCTGAGTCATAGAGCCTGACATCACCTTCCTGGGTACTTTCCATTTGGGAACATTCAATCACAGACTAAAGAAAATTTGCCTCTATGCCTAAGTATGGAGAAAACAAAGTGGTGGTGGGGAGCAGGGGATCCTGCTTATAAAATTATTACAAGAGACTGTATGTGTAATATGCTCCCACAACTTAATAGATTCAATGACACCCACCCCCAATCATGAACTTCTGATTGACTTGTTGAATGTTCCCTGTGAATCCATAAAACCAGAAGTCCTATATCTTTTGCTGAAATCTCTAATTTCACCCCCAGCAAAATTATGCACTGGTCATGATGAATAGCCACTGCGAAACATCATTTGGGAACTTCAGAAGCTTCATTGCCATATATTTGCCTGAAAAACGCATCCTCTTTTGGTGAATATTTTTAATGTAGTTCTCCAACCTAGCTCCGCTGAGACACTCTGGGCTGGAGAATCAATACAGGCAGCAAATGAATTCAGCAAATGAAGGAGATGAAGTACCATCATCAGGAAGCAAGATCCAGAAAGCCTGTCATCAGTTGCCATATGATGCGCATCTCTACCATAAAACTGGCATTGAATGACAGCCTCTCTATTAAACATTGACAGAAGTAACCACCACCAACTATTACCACAACGGAGTGTTGTTTTACTGACAGCCATAATGTTACCTAATTTTATCCCCATGATTAAAAGTAAAGTGACTGAAATTCAGAAGAACTAAGTCATATTATCAGGTGGGCCTCCAACACAGCTTCTGTTTCTTTTAGTTATCAAGCACTTCCCAGATTTGATATGGTTAATTCACAAGGAGTAGAGCTATTCTTCCAGGAGCAGCTTCACACGAACCCTGACACCCACAACAAAGCAAATGAGAGCCCAGAGGAGCGGCCATTATTCCAGCCAGCCATTAAAAACACAAGACAAAGCCAAAGGAGACAGGTTAAACATTCGGTTGTTAGTTAACTCAAATTACCTCTGCTTTTCCCTCTGAAAGTATGCTCCAAGTTCCATGTAAACATTGAACAGAAGTTTTCTCCACAGAGAGCCACCTGTTCGAGGAAAACTCTTTCAGCCTTTTTCTACCCTTGAACCAGCAGAGATTGCTTTCCTTTTCAAAAACAGTAACAAAAATGTATGTGTATGAT
>CABHPR010130652.1:5834-18293 GCA_902168415.1 Peromyscus melanophrys
AGAGAGAGAGAGAGAGAGAGAGAGAGAGAGAGAGAGAGAGAGAGAGAGAGAGAGAGAGATTATTAATTTTTTGTCAAATGCACACAAACTAGGATCTTAGGAAGAGGAAACTCCAATTGAGAAGATGCTTCATCTGTTTTGCTTGTAGTCAACTCTGTTGTGCGTTTTCTTGATTAACGATTGATGTAAGTGAGTGGTACCATCGCTGGGCAGGTAGTCTTAGAAGAAAGCAAACTGAGCAAGCCAATAGGAGCAATCCAGGAGACGGCATTTCTCCAGGGCCTCTGTTTTGGTTCCTGCTCCAGATTTTTGTCCTGACTTCCCTCAGTGATGGAGCATGGCCTGAAAGTTGTAAGATTAAATAAATCCTCTTTCCAGAGTTGCTTTCAGTTGCAGTCTTATTATGGCAATAGACACCCTAACTAAGACCTATACACACAGACATCTATGTATATGAGTATATATATATGTGTGTGTGTGTATTTTTAATCAGCTCAGATTATTCCTATCAACAGATAAATTATTATCTGAAATAATAAGATAGCCATTGTCTGATTTCAAAACTGTTGAGTTCGCAGTAACTATCACTTACCTAGCACCTAAAATGCATCAGGCATCTCCATGCAAAGTGATTTTTATGTATTAACCCATTTCTCTTCACAGAACCCTGTCTGGTAACTGCTACCATTGTTTCTATTTTACAGGAAGGGCAGCTAAGGCACCATCAGAATGAGTGTATTGCCCAAGTCACACACCTAACCTACAACTTGTACTTACAATCACTCTTCCTCAGTCTCCCCTATCTGCAACAGTGGGCTTTGAGAAAAATCCACTGCTCCTACTAAAAATTTAAAAAGATCCAATGGGATTTGGTCATAACCTTTCTATCCTTCTTGATGTCTCTTCCATTAAAAAAAAAAGGAAGAAAAGATAACTCTGCAATTAGTTGAAAGAAGAAATTTACATTTCTACCTTTTGTTTAGCAGGCTCAAAGAAGACATTCCAATTTGCCTTAAACAAGGTCTAAACAAGAAACACGGGTCATAAACCTTTTCCTCAGATTGCTAGCAAGAGGCTGTGTTTGGAAGCAGGGCTGGCTAGTACCATGCCTTGTGGAAAAAAAAGCTAGAAGCCGTCAGCTCAGCAGAGCACTCTTCCAGCGACCACCAGGTCTTTAAAAAAGACATTCAGATTTATGGGTAATCCAGCTGCCTTATCAAAGAAAAACAATATAAAGAGCTCACAGCTCCGCAGGGGAAGGAATAGAAGCTCTGCCACAGAAAAGAGGAAAGCAACACATCAATCATGTTGCCGTCACGGGACGGTGTTAACAGCTTCTCAACACTGAAGGTGAAAGAATACTTGTTCACCCAAAGGTCACTGTCCTCGTTCAAGGGGGAAGGTTTCTGAGCACATGCTGGAAAGTTTGCCTCAGCGTGTGCTGTTATGGTACCCCTGGGTCCAGTTTGCCTACAAAACAAGGCTGGCCATGGCAAGCAATTAGCCTGGCAGCTAATCAGTGTCATTGTGTTGAAACCTGTCAGGAAAACATCCCAATTCAAAGAACGGACGCTTCAACTCCAGACCATGTCTCACAGAAAAGGCCAAGCACTGAGGAAGCCGCTTGGTAATATACACCTTCCCTCAGTCAGTCAATGTTTTAGCAAGAGTCTAGATACCTGTTCAGGAGCCCTCATTAGAGTAAACCTAGTTTCCACCATTCAAATGGTTTAAGACCTAATTGAGAAAATAAAAAACATAATTACATCAGGGACAGAAAACACATACAAATGCAAGAGTTGACAAAGTGTTTCGACCTCCTTCTCTTTCTTTTCAATAGACACAACTCAAGTTATGATCTGCATTCCAACTTTGAACTCTCAGAAAATAACTGAACCCACGCAGGTCAAGTATTTCCAAATGGTGGTATTTCTGCAAAATAACTTCTTTCACCCTGACTGCACACACAACCAGGAATTCCTATCTAAGGGAGAGAGCGGACAGAAACACAGGTCTCACTCAGCAAGTGTTTGGAGAATTACATTATAACCTGGCCCCATTTAACATCAGCATGTTGTTTATTGTGTGAACATTTGTAAACACTTCGGTGGAGTGGCATCTAGTGAGTAGAGGCCAGTGATGCTCCTGAATGTGGTACAATGTCAAAATAGCTTCCTGCTTCTTTATCACCCTCCCTCTCCCCAGAGAATTCTCTAGGGTTATTTCTGTGGTTCGGTTTTAATCTTAGTTAACTCAAAATAGGCTGATTTATGGAAAGATCACAGATCAGTTGAGGAAGAGGCTGTGATGAAGAAGTTTGCCCAGAGAGTCAATGAGTAGGTTCCGAATGACCTGACACCCTACCTGTCACCTAAGCTGCTCATTAAGCCAATGGGGAAAAAAAGAATACAGAAATGAAAAGTTAAAAAATAAAAGGAAAATGATGGCAGAGACACAGGACAAAATCTTCAACATACAAAAATTAGTATCTTTTCTATCCCTCAATAACTAACTTACTGAAAAAATAAATCATAAAAACAGTTTCATTTATAGTAACCCCAACAATAACAACAAAACACACGTAGGAACAGCATACCCAAAGTGAAAGATGCCTGCACTGAAAATTACAAAGCACTGGAGTCAAAAGTTAAGACACCACAAAATGGAAATGTGCCCCATGCTCACAGAGAGGCAGAACTAATATTGTGAAAATGGCCATATTACTGAAAATGATCAACCAATGCAATACAATTCCCATCCCAAAATTATGATGATATTGTTCACAGAAATGGGAAAGCAATTCTAAATTTCATCTGGAAGCATGAGAGCCTCTGAAGAGCTAAGCAACCCTGAGCAGAAAGAATGATGCAGGAATTATAACACCCTAACACAGTCATCATAATGGAGAAAACAGCCTAGTGTGTCCATGAAAATGGAAGTGTCCACTAGAGCAGAGGACCCAGAAATAAAGCCATGTAGCTACTGATGCTGATCCTTGACAAAAGAGCCAAAATACACATAGATGAGTTGACAGCATCTCAATGGTTTGAGGAAACTGGATATTCACATGTAGAAGACTGAATCCCTACTTCCCACCCTATACAAAAAATAGACTAAAATGAAGCTTAATGTTTGAAACTTGGAAATCGCTGAAGACAGCATAGGAAACATTTTAAAGGTTTCTTATTTTTGAGAATTCCATGCATATATACAATAAAATATGTTTGTATCTACCTCTATTTCCCCATCCAGCTCCTTCCATATCCCCTGTAACACCCTCCTTTCAACTTCTACCTTTTTTTATGACCCAAGTTCCAGTCAGTGCCCAGTGCCCATATGTGCATGAGTGTTGGACCATCTACTGGAGCATGGGGAAACTGCCAGTAGCCACATCCCCGCCCCTAAAAAAATATTCATTGCCAATAATAGTTCCTCAGTAAGGGGTGGAAGCTGTGGGTATCTACCTCATCCATGATAGATTTGGGGGGTCACTTGATCTTACATAGGTCTTGTTTTGAAAACCACAGCTGCTGAGAGTTCATGATGGCGACATCCATGTCATGTAAAGACAGAATCTTGCATCACTCACCCGTATCCTTCAGTTCTATGTCTTTCTGCCTTGTCTTCTACAATGTCCCCTGAGCCTTGGTGGTGATGGGGTTAATATAGCTCTTCTGTTTAGGGCTGAGCACTCAATCTCTTATGTCCAACACATTGAACAGTTGTGATGTCTTTATTGTCAGCCGCCCACTGCAGAAGAAACTTCTCTGACCACAGTTCAGAACAGCCTAGGTCTATGGGTACACACGCATCCTAGCTGGTTCTATTGTTTGTTTTGATTTTTTTTTTTGTCAACTTAATACAACTTAAAATTATCTGGGATCCTCAATTGAGAAAATGTTTCTATCATATCACCTGTGGGCAAGTCTGGAGGGCACTTTTTTGACTGTCATCTGATAGAGAAGGCCCAGCCTACTAGGAGAATGCCACTCCTGGGCAGGTGGTCCTGGGTGGTATGATACTGTGCTGAGTAAGCCATGGAGAGCACATTGTGAAGCAATGTACTTTGCTGCGGTCCTGCTGCAGCCTGGGTTTGGGTCCTGAGACGGGGAAGGGGTATCGGTGTGAAGAAATGAATTGTCTGACCACGAGATTAGCTTCCAACAAGTGGCCAGCCCTGAATAGTTCCAGTTATCTTTTTTTATACATCAAAAACAAGCATATTTTTCCATACTAACAAGCAAGTTTTTCCCATCCTCCAACGTTAACCTCAGGCAAAAACCAGTATGTCAAATGTTTTTTTTCCCCAACGTTTACATCAAAACATCTTTAAACCAAAAATAACAGTTATCATTTTGCTAGCTTGGACAAATATCGAGCCAAGCATATCCTGTCTTTACAAAACTAAAAGATGATTGACATAGGTACACATTTTCAAGAACAGCAATCCCATTCAAAGCATATTTACAGAAATAGGGATGATATGCCTCCGATCCTGTCAGCACTGAATCAGGACAGCTCCCAGTGTCTGAAGTGACAACTGGCATCCCCAGACAAGAAACCTGAGAAGCATCAGCTCCCAAAGAATTTTCGGGGAAAATATTCAAGATAAGAAATAGGGTTTCTATGAATGACCACATCTGTCCCATGCAAGATTGACAAAATGGCACTAGAGCCACCAAGAAAATCATCACTATTACAGGAGAGAAGAGAGCATGCAGGCTGCAAGGTCCCAGCAGTATTCTGCACTGTCCCTAAGTCCACTGGTCCTCGCCGAGTGAGACTGTCCCCATGGGCTTTTGCCTCATCTGGAGACTCATTGGACACACACTCATATACTGATCCAAAACTAGGCCGCATGGCTGCCAACACTCCATGGTTCCTGCCTCAGTTACTGCCTGGTTTCCTTCCTTGACTTCCAGCCCTGACTTCTTCAAGCTATGGGTATAGACATGTAAGCCAGATAAACCCTTTTTTTCCGTCATAGTCTTCATCACAACAAAAGAAACCTAATTGAAACAACACATAAATAGTGAGAAGGCAATTCGATGCAACATCACTTAGCAAAATAATAACAGAGTCCCCTAGGGCCTGTAGCCTCCCCAGCCACCAGCTTTTGACTAAATTACCACACCAAGCATGAAATTCCCTCCTGTGGAGCAGGCCTCAAATCTGACTGGAAAGCGACTGGTTACCCCGGAGGTCGTACCGCTATTGTATCACTAGGCAAACTTCATATTGCAGCACGTAGTATCTAGCACTGAGAAAGACCACTGATGTCTTCCTCCCCCCCCCCAACTCCCTCCATAGCACCTTCTGGCACTGCAATAGCTGGGTAGCAGAGAAGAAGTTTCCTTATTGGAAACTGATTATGTAAGGCCCTGTTCCTGAAGACACCACACACTTTGGCTGCAAGACAAAGAAAACATTGTAAGATATAGACATATGCAACAACTTCCTGAATAGGGCTCCAGTAACTCAAAAAATAATAGCAAGGATTGATAAATGTAACTGCATCAAATTGAAAGCTTTCAGCATAACAAAGGAACTGATTGACACCATAGGTACAGGCTATGGGATGGAATAAAAATTGTCAACTGTTCTTTGACAAAGGATAAAAAAAACTTTTAAAAATCAAATAATCTAATTAATAAATAGACAAGTGAACAGAAACTTCTCTCAAAAAGTACAAATAACAAATAAGTACATAAAAAAGGTTCCATATATTTATCCATCAGGGAGGGAAATGTAAACCAAAACTGTATTGAAATTCCATACCACTGCTGTCAGATGTCTATCATCAAGAACACAGGAAAATAATAAGTGTTGGCAAGAAAGCGAGGCAAAGGAACTCTTGTGCACTGCCCTGAGAGTGCGAATTAGTGCAGCCACTATAAAAGTCAGCATGGAGTTTGCACAGAAAACTCAAGCACAATCACCCATCCCATGATCACATGATCTGGCCATCTCACTCCTGAGCAGACTCACAAAGTCAGCACACAATAGAGATACCTAAACACCCACGCTTCTCCCAGCATTACCCTCAACCGCCAAGTTATAGAACCATCCTGGGTAGCTCGGTGACAAGTGAATAGATGAAGAAAATGCGACAAGTATAGACGATGGAATACTGATCAACCAGGTCACACCTTTCAAGTAACGTCACTTTGCTTTGAGATGATTGGGCCACATTTTGTTTCCTACTTTTCTCTCCTCAGCTCTTCTCTATATAGCCAACCTCTTCTGCTTGAGGAAACACTGGTCCTAATTTGCAGGATGAAATCTTGCCTGGTACGAGAATCACATAGTAAAGGCAATGAAGAGCTTTGAATTGTTCCAGCTTAGCCCTTTGACAGTCTTTCGCGTGCTGTGTGCACTCTGAGGCACAGTCACGCCTTTCACGCCTCTACCTGGGCTTTGCTTCAGTGATATTTTCCACATCTTTCCTAGAGATGCAAGGGAAGGGAGGGTGCTCAGCAACTATTGGCATTTCAGTGGGCAATTCTTTGTTATGAGAGATCATGTTGTGTATTATAGGTGTTTACCCATATCTCTAATCTCTACCAACTAAATGTTTGCTGCAAATCTGGTGTAGTTGTAGTGTTGCTAAGTGCCCCTGTTGGAGCAGGATAAACCTAGTCTCCAGCTGAGATCACTACTCCCAGCAACATCCCGCTTCCCTGACCAATCCTTCAATTCCATAAGCCCCAACTTAGGCCCTCTCTCTAAGGAACCTATCCCTACACGATGTAGTTCCAATCAATTCACAGTATTGCCTGTTGACTCCTCCGAGTAACTCTTGGAGAGAGCCACTTGCAGACAAGGAAACAGGAGCGAAGAAAATCGAAGTCACTGAGGCAATATGACTCATTAATGATACAAGTCATGTAAGCAGAGTCAAGTGTGTGGCCGGAGACATGGCGGTACTCTCAATGGGTGTTTTCTGCGGAAAATATTGCTGCTGTCTTTGTGACACATGGACTTATGAGAGTATTTAAATTTTTGACATGCATAATATAGTTATGAGTATTTATTAGTTCATTCCACGGTTTAAAGGTAAAGGAAAGCCCAGATTCTTTGTTATCAATGCAGCAACAGAGATTCATTTAAAGATAAAACTCCCGTTATGATAAATGGGATTTGTATATTCTCAGCTGTCCACTGGCCTTGACTAATCCACAGATATTTGAAGAAAAGCTGACTTGTAGTTGTGGCTGGAATCCAGTTTGCAGTAAAGTCATTTGTTCACTCTGAAGTTAATAGTTTCTAATCTACAGAGACATGAGGGAGGCATTTGCGACCACTGGGTTACTACTCTTCCCTGTTTGAAACAGCATCTTCGGGCTTTTTCTGTCTTCTTTGTTAGCTCAGGGATGGTTGACATCTGCTGATTGCTCTTTCTATAACTACGCTGTCGTTCACTATGACCACACTGAATATACTTAGCACACGTAGGCTTTTTAGGTCTTTTCACTTTGTGTGGGGGGGGCGGGGGGGAGTTTCATACATAATTACAATGCATTTTCAACATCCAACCCTAACTCCAACCTCCAAATCCTCCTATGTCTCTCCCACATTCCTGTCTCAAATTTATTCTCTCTTCTTTGTTTTTTTGTTTGTTTGCTTTTGCAAGGCAGGGTTTCTCTGTGTAACAGCCTTGGCTGTCCTGGTACTCACTTTGTAGACCAGGCTGGCCTTGCACTCACAGAGATCCACCTGCCTCTGCCTCCTCCCGAGTGCTAGGATTAAAGCCACATGCCACCCCCCCCACTGCCTATACTTAGCCTGTGGGATCCAGTTAGTTTTACCTATATGCACATAGGCATAAGGCTGACCTCTGGGGCGTAGGCAACCATCAGGGGACTTCTCCCTGAAGAAAACTACCCCTCCCTCAGCAGCAGTTCCCTATAGTTCCTCAGCCTGGGGTTGGACTCTGGGAGCCTTTCTCCTACCCCTGCTGGAATGTTGACAAGTGTGATTTTGTGCAGGTCTTATGCCAGTAATCAGAGTTATTATATGCCCATGCATGTAATGTCTCTGTCTTATCCAGAGGACATTATTCCAGAGAAGTCCTCCTAGTCTTCTGGCCTCTATACCCAAGGATTAGGGCACATCACCAGGGGACTGTGGGAGACTGTAAGAGCCAGGGGATAGAGCATTCTTTTTAAAATTGTTCATAGTATAGAGTACTCAGTTATTTCCTGGCAAAGGTTAATACAGGAAGCAGAGAAGCATGGTGGTTAAGCACTCTGGGACTATCAAACTTCATTTCTATTTTCTAGCTGTGTGGTGCAAAGTATGTCTTTTACCCATCTAAACTGCATCTAGTTATCTTTATCATGGGAATGATATTACTTTTATCTTAGAGAATTATGATAATACTAAGTCAGGGTAGAAAGACCAGAAATTGAATGGATGGGAAGTAGGAAGGAGTCTCCAAGCCTCTCCCTAGCTCAGAATCAAGAATTCTAGCGAATTCTAAAATTTGTTGAGAGGATTGTAGAGACAGAGACATGCCTACTTTGTAGGGGATAATGTTAAAATAAGGATAATGTCTGAGCCTCTATGACTTCAAGTATGGCATTATACCTTCTTCAAATAGCTTCTGGGAATCTCAAAAGTAAGACTCAACCTTCATTTATAGTAAAAATAGACTAACTTTCTCTGCAATCCTCATGGCCTAGGGTTTATTTTATTAGGAACCATTAGATGTTGGTTTAAGTTTCTTGGCAGCCCTTGAAAGTATAGCTACAGAAGTAACCAAAAATAGTATATATGACCACCATAAAGACACTAAAGTATTCTTCTCTCTTGAGAAGTCACGTGTCCTGAGCACGTCCTATCTTTTCTCTGAGCACAACTTTCTATAGACCCACACTTACATCTGTGTTGGAATCTATTCCTATTAAACTGCAACTCTGCCTCACACTGAAGTTCTTTTCTGCACAAAGTGAAAAGTCCAGCTCTGCCTGAGTTGGGATCTCTGGAAAGGACTGCCACAAGTGAACAGTATCTATGACCCATAACCACACTGTTACTGATGAGTCAACTGTGCTCAGCTAAGGGCTGCTTGCCCAGGTGGGCTTTGAGACTCACAGTCTGGAGAGCTCAATTGCCTGAAAGGGAAGACGGAAGGAGTCTTCATCTTGGGAAGTTGTGCTCCACATTGCCTAGACACCTGTTTCCCGTTCTCTTGAATGCCCTCAATATGGCAACCCTTTGTTCTTTGAGCAATGATTTGATTGTTAAAGCAGCCAAATATATTTGAAGGGCAATCTAGTGAAGTCATCTTGGGAGGGCCATTTTTTTAATGAAAGATGAAGTATGAGTGTAAGCGTTGAGACAGAGCCAGTGTGTGGTTGTTGAATTATTTTGAAGGTTGCTCTCCAATGGGGATTCTGAAACTCCTGTGTAACAATGAGCAGACACATAATAACCAAAGGGTCACATTTCATTTGTGAGGCAAGGCATAAGGAAACACCAGCCTGTGCCAAGGTCTATCTCAAAGGAGTCCAGGAGGACTTCTCTTGCCATTTAAACAAAGTGCAAGGTAAAGAGTTGAAATTACTATGCTGATCTCATTTTGAGACAGGAGTTTCATATTCTGGTTAGAGGGTTAAGGGAGTGGGAGGCCAGAAGATCTGGGTGTTGATTTATAGAGAAGAGAGTAACTGTTATGAACAATCCATCCTCATGGCAGGTAAGCGGATTTGACCAGGGCTCAACACCATCAACTATGCATGCGTGTGCAGTATATCATAGGTGCTTCACAGATATAAGTTGCTCATTTTAACTAGACGTAGCAATAGCACGTATTTATTGTGTTCTGATCTTTGCTTGGTGGGGAAAATAAAAGGGCTGAATACTGTACAGTCCTTCCCCGAAAATATCCCTGGCCTCCCTGGATAGATGGTTGTACACTGGACTAAAGATGCAACCAAGAAGGAGGGCGGTGTCTTCGTTATTCCTCTTCTTATATTCCACCTCAGAATACCCCTCTCCTCCAGTCCAGACATCTAGGGGCTTTTTCTTGCTGGCTGTTATTGCTGGAAATATTCAGTGTCTACATTTGTATTTAAGAATTATTTTTTAAAGATTTGTTTATTTCTTATTTTATGTGTTGCCTACATGCATGTATATGTACCACATGCATACATTGCCTACAGAGTCCCTAAGAGGAGACAAGATCCCTTAGAACTGGAATTAGAAACAGTTGTGAGCCGCCATATGAGTGCTGGGAACAAAACCAGGTCCTCTGAAAAAGCTAGTGTTCTTAATCTCTAAGCCATTTCTCCTGCCCTCAGAATTCTTATTTTTTCTTTCTTAATCCTCACCAAAGACAGATGTGTAATAATGGAAATGGGTCCATCAAAAAAAAAATCAAAGCAGTTTTTTCCAATTGCATTAAGTCACAAAACCAATAAAGTGGATGGGAACAATCTTTGGTTTTGAAAAGAGAAAACAGAGTAGAACTGAGCACAGGATACGAGAGAGTGTCACAGCACAGTAGTAATGACGGTGGTGACCAAGGTCAAGGGTAGGAATAACTCGGTTTCGGAGCACACGTGTGTCAGCGCGTGTGTATTAGGTACTTTTCCTAGTTGGGGTAAATGTTTTCCTTAAAATGAACTGCCATCAAAACAGTTTGAGAAACACTGCCCCGAACTGAACGAGCTGTGGTAACTTGCTAGGAAAAGATTCCCCTCAGACAACGTGTCTTTCATGGGTCACAACGGAACTGTGAGATCGAAGCACGAAGTCTGAGGGGACAATTCGAGAGCATCTGCAGAACAAAAGGTAAATATTTGGGGTTTGGGGTTCTTTTGGCATCCTCTGTGCTAACAAACCTGCTTTATCAGTAGGCTATTAAATATCTTACCAAACTAAGTTCTGTGTACTGGAGAATATAGGGAAGACAAAAATACAGTTGAGCCACTCACAGGTGATTTCACAAGGCTGTAAAACAAGGAGCTCACTTTAGTCAAGTGTGACGACAATTAAGAAAAAAATCTGGTGATGTTATCTAGGCCTTGCAAACCAAACACCCTTGGCCCACAGTTTGTACTGATACCAAGACTGTAACACCCACATGCCTAGGGAAGAAATAATTCTGAGTGGTTTGAAGGATAATAATGCTAAGGTTGCTCAGATTTGGATGTTTTTACTTAGCACTGTTTATTTTACTCAGCTTTATTAAGGTTACTTATAGTCATCAAAATCTAGTAATTTTAAGTGTGCAATTTGAAGAGTTTTAACACATGAATTTAGTATAGTAACCTTCAGCATGGCCAACATACCAAACATTCTCAGTACATCAGAAGCTCCACGATGTCCCGTGTGTAGAACCATGCTGCAAAGCAAGCTCTGAGGTTGATCAATTTAGCCACTAATGGTAAAATCAAGTAAACAAAAGACAAACTCTTTAAATTAAAATTATCATCATTTAAATTAATTCTTCAATAAAAGTATCAAGGCAAATTATGGAAAATCAAGAGATAGTTCTCAATAATAAAAGTATAGACTGTCCAAAGACAGATAATCCACTGAAAAATTAATCTAATGTTTAACTCACTCGTCTGATCTTTATCCATGCAAATTTAGTCAAAGAATCTATATTAACACCGAGCAGCAGTGGTGGCGAACTCCTTTAATCTCTGCACACCAGAGGCGGGGCAGACGGATCTCAAAGTTTAAGGCTAACCTGGCCTGCAGAGTGAGTTCTAGGACAGCCAGGCATATGCAGAGAAACCTTGTCTTGAAAAACCAAAACAAAACAAAGAATGTGCATTATATTCAGAAACCATGGGCATCTGTAAAGGAGAAACGCTTTGTTCTGCAACATAATATACTGAACAAGTCCTACGCAGTGAGACCAAAGAAATGTGGGACCTGAACATTCTCAGGTCATGAAAGGGATCACCTAATGCTTACAACTAACTCCTTCTGTGTTCATTATAAGAGGTTAATGAGCACCCTCATTCCACAAAGAAGAGAAACATGCCTCTAAATAACCAAATGGTCATGAAGACAGCTGTTTCAGACAGATGTTTCAAAATAAAAGAGAAAAAAGCCAGATGGGTATATAAAAGGCAGGAACCAAATTAAGCCCAAGATTACCAGGAGATAAAAAGATGACGAGAAGATTATCTGCCAGCACTGACCAGTCAGAGCACAGACAGCCCGAAGCCAACAGACATGGCTCAGACTTGGCTTAACCCCAAAACAAGCAAAGTACCCACATGCACACCCAGTCAGGGAGTGAACCGTGTGTGAAGCCACAGACTCTGCCATGTCACAATAATGTCTACAGTTCTTTCCCATGAAAAATGCTTTAGGAATAATGGGCAGTCTCAAATTACTGGGCAGGATAAACCCCATGCACTTGCCCCAACAATGAAGAAAACACAACATTCACACACACACACACACACACACACACACACACACACACACACACAC
>CABHPR010130652.1:18303-42612 GCA_902168415.1 Peromyscus melanophrys
CACACACACACACACACACACACACACACACACACACACACACACACTCCAGAATGTTTTCAATAAAATTTCAAAAGAAGCAAAATATGTAAAGAAAACGCAACTTTGCACCGGAAAAAGGAAAAAAAAAAGATCAAAGCATTTTGAGAGGGTTTTATTTTATAGTTTCAAAATCATTAACTCCACAAAAACATTTCCCAGCATGTGTAAACCTTTCTCACAATAATCAGAGTTCCCGAAGGTCGTGCCTAGGATGTGCCCCTGTGCACTGAGCTATGCAAAGCCCTCGGCATTGAACTTGAACTTCGTTTGCTCTTAGTCTGCTTGTTCTTGTTGCTGGACTCTACCTGGTTCACTCACTAGATGGCCGCACACAAAAGCATCCCAGAGTGTTGCAAATGTCACTCAGCATTCATGCATGTCTGTGCTATGTTTCACAGTAGTGAAATATGGAGGTCTCAGAGGAATGGACATGCCTTCTACCTTACCCATCAACTCACAGATCCTTCTGAAGTCTGGAGGATGACTTACTTTGATCCTAACTCAAGTTGTACATGAAACAGTTACAGATAACACCTTCCTGAATGTTATAGAGATATCAAAACCCCAAAGAAGAAGAGAAGGGAGAAGGGATAGTGTGGAAAAGCTGTGGCCTGTGGCCTGCTGCCTCTGAGTGGATGCTTAAGACCAAGATAATGACTTAGAGAACAATAAATAACCTGGGGGGGGGGGGGATAGGGAGTGTAGGAAGGAAATATGTTCATGTGCTCAATATACAATTCACACTTGCACAAAGACTAAAATTAATAAATAGCTCAGGAACAATTCTAAGATCACCTAGCAAGTGTTTCCTGAATGCCCTGGAGAGCTTCCTAAAACATATTCCAGGTAAACAAACCCGGAATTCAGTATTTATAGCAAGCTCCCAGGTAACACCCACATTGTAGGTCCCTAGATCACAGCCAATTTGAGACCCCTCTCTGATCATCTGAAGATTCTGAAATCAGCATTTGTCACATGGCTACAATTACTACAATTTTAGACTTTTAAAAATTATTTATTTTAGTATTAATTGCATGTATATGAGTATGTCTGTGTGGGGATATGTGTACACATGAGTGTGGGTGCCCTCAGAATCCAGAAGAGGACATCATATTCCCTGGATCCGGAATTACAGGTGGTTGTAAGCTGCCTGATGTAAGTGTTGGGAACCAAACCTCAGGCCTCTGGAAGAGCAGCAAGTACTCTTAACCATTGAGCCATTTCTCCAGCCTAATTCTAATGTTCTTGTTTGGTTTCTCTTTAGACCGGGACTTTCTTGTACTTTTGCATTTAGTGGAGGGCAAAGAGAAAGGGGGATTATCATGGTTTTCCCTTGTTAAAACAAAGAAGCGTACTTCGGTGTGTTTGAATGAGATGTCCCCTGTATTCCCAGGCATTTGAACACTTGCTTCCTAATTGATGGTGGTCTCTGGGGAAGCTTAGGAGGTGTGTTATTGAAAGATGTCTGCAGAAGGTTATATGGAGGATGATTTTGAGTGCTTGCATAAATGAAAATTTCCCTATTCTACAATACCTGATTGATAGATTGGGCCTATAAGTTTTGCATCAAAATGACTTTCCCTTATGATTCTGAAAGAGCCATTCAGCCATGTTTGAATACCCAGCAAGGATACTGAGAGGCCCAGTGTAAGTCTTATTGGCCATGCTTCCTGGGAAAATTTTCCTTTGTGGAGACTTGCTGGAATCATAACTGTGCCCCGAGTGTCCTGAACTCCATTAAGAACGTGTCTGTGTGATTAATCTTTACAGCCCTGGATGAACTCTCTTAAGCTTCGGTTCTCCCTGGGAAAGTGTCTTCCATTGTTTGGGTGAATGCTTCCCCTTGATCACTCAGCTTTCCACATTTGAGGCTGCCTATGGAACTGGTATTAGATCTTCCGAATGTATGTATCTTGCCTTTTCACATTTTGTTAACTTAGTTTTACATGGTCTTCTTGCTGTTTTGCTTTTTAGAATTCCTTTGTAACTTCTTAAATAAAATAAAACTTCTAAATTAAAAAATTTGTTTTTTTAAGAATTTGACATGGCATGTTTTGATCATATTCACTCCTCCCCCAACTCTTCCCAGATCTGTCTCTTCATTCTCATGCACCAAAATTTGTTTCTTTTGTTGTTGTTGTTTGTTTGTTTGTTTGTTTTTTTAAGACTGGGTTTCTCTGTGTAGTTTTGGTGCCTGTCCTGGATCTCGCTCTGTAGACCAGGCTGGCCTCGAACTCAGAGATCAGCCTGCCTCTGCCTCCCAAGTGCTGGGATTAAAGGCGTGTGCCACCACTGCCCGGCTCTTTTTTTTTTTTAATTAAGCCATCAAGACCAATTTTTGGTGGCCAAATATTGTTAGATGTATGGCCTTCCACTGGAGTATGGCCAACTTATCAGGAGATAGAGAAAACTGACTCTCTGTCCTCTAGCAGCTAACAATTGCCAGGGCTCCACAGCTGGAGGTAAGACTTTGCGACCAACACCACTTGTCATGCTAGTGTTTGGTCTGGCTTGTGCTTGCATAGGTCTTGTGCATACTCTCTCAACCACTGTGAGTTCATATGCTCAGCTGCCCGGCTGTGTCCAGACACTGTTTCATTTGTGTTTAGACCACCAAGACTTTCTTGTACTTTTTGTATTTGGTGGAGAGCAAAGAGAACAGACTGTTTATCTTGTTTTTTCCTCATAAAACAAATATACTTTTATTCTGGGAGAGGGCATTGTTCACTGCCTCTGCCTCTTACACCCTTTCCTTCCTTATCTCTAAGCCTCTGGAGGAAGAGATGTGGTATATATGTTCTCTTCAGAGCTGAGTGTTCTATAGTCTCCTGTTTTCTGTGTCTTGGCCAGTTGTGGGTTTCTGTGTTAATCACCATCTACTGAGAATAAAAACTCTTCTGATGAGAACTGAAAAATATAATACACATAATTAATATAGTACATATAATGTAACTTACTAAAAATGAATTTTCATTTTGCTTATTTTCTTATCATGGAATCCTTCTTTTGTTTTATGAATGTAAAAATATATCATATGTCATTGTCAGAACTAATGGATAGACATTTTAAAGTTCTTTCATGCTTCCTACATTCTCAAAGGACAAAATATATTTTATATATGTATTTGTTTACTAGTGTGTGTTTGCATATGTACATATTTGCTTATCCTGATTTTTCTTTTTTAATTATTTCTTTCATGTTTCAAAATTATATATAATTACCTCATTTCCTCCTTTCCTTTCCTCATTCCACACCCTCCTGTCATTTTCTTTAAAATTCAGGGCCTCTTTTTTCATTAATTGTTGCTACATACCTAGACTTATGTGTGTGGGTGTATTCCTAAATACATCAATACAATTTGCTCAGTCTGCATAACATAATGTTGGTTGTATATGCTTTCATTAGTTCTACTTTCTTCTTGAATATCCATTTGCGTTTAAGAATGGATTTCTTGGCTTAGTTCAGGTATCAGTAGGAGTTTCTTCTGTGCTGTTTTGGGGTAGATCCTTTCCCTGAAAGGAAAGAATTACCACAAGTCATGTAGTTGTTGGAAGGATTGTGGGATGGGGGAGCTCTTAATGTTCACTGAGCATTCTGACTGTAGTATGGGAATAGTGGTTCTCTGGAAACACTGGTTATCTCTAGACAGAGTAAGCTCTTCAGAGAGCAGCCAAACTCTTTCACAACTGTGATAATATATCAAAAAAGGTTGTTTCATTGGGGCAGTTTTCTCCCAGCTAGAGAAGATGCACCATGGCTATAGAAGCTTCAGGCTCTTTGGGGACCCCTAGCAACTCCTCAAATGGAAGTGAGGGAAGGGACGACACCCATTGCATTGCAGAGACAAACTTCAACCCTTGACTTCAGCACACCACATCTGCCAGCTGGTCCCTGGATCATCGTTCATTCTATCCCCTACATGCCCATGGCTCTGGCATCTCTTCCAGTCTACAACCTACTCACATTTCCCTGCTGCCAGAAACTCAATGAACTCCCATCTGCTGATTACCTATGCCTCTCTTTTTCCTACTTGTTAGAAATTTCTGGACAGCTTTACTGTTATTTCAGTGGGATTCGAGATGGAAGACCAGTAAATAACCCTGCTTGATCTGCCATCCTACAATCTTGGACCTGAACGCACTATTTTCCAGGCAATCAGGATAAACTCTTCTATTCTGTTTTCCATGTTTTATTTAATTTTAAGACAGACATTATTCTTTAGTTAAAGACTTAAATCATGAAATTATCCTTAATTTCTCCTTCGCCTTGATCCCCAAATGCAGGCACTCATTGACTCCTATCTATTATTCCCTGCCAAGGTTCTGAAGTCTGCTTCTATTTAGCATCCTGCTGGCCATATGGAAAGTATAGACTGAGGAGAGGCCAATTAGGAATGCAGTTCTAATCACAGACCCACCAGCGCTTCTGTGACAGTTCCCAAAGTTCTTCCTACCTGGAACTCCCTCCCTCTGATCCTTCCCACCCACTGCACTCTAAACCCTCAAAATCATTCCTACATGAATATTGATTATCAGGACACAAATTCTTGGAGGGAATTTTGAGAACCCCATGTTCTCAAGCTTCCTAAGTTAGCATTAAAGCCATTCTATGTTCAAGCCTCAGTCTACATCTCTGGTCCTACCTCCCTCTTAAACATCATGGATTCTAGCCAATTAAATTATTTTCTAGATCATCAAATTGTTCTAGAATGTTTATGCCTGTGCCTCTCATTATCCTATTTAAAAGTGTATTCTCATAGAGAGAAGGTGGCATTAATCTTTCAGAGATCAACTTATTTCTGAGAGTCCTTGATCTTCTCAGTTGGGATTAATTTCCTTTGTCCCTGCTTTATCCTAATAACTAGCCTACACTTTTATTCTAACCTATTCAATAGTCATTATGTATACATATTCTTGTCGATCAAACCATATACTTATATAAACACAGTAAAGATTTAAGATTCATTGGGTAGAAATGATGGTTTGGGGTTGGTTTTTTTTAATCATTTTCTTATGAGATATAACACAGTATCTCCTATCAGTAGCTATAAACAATAAGTGTGCTTTGGGTGGAGGAAGAGAAAACATCTGATGAAAATGTCTACTGAAAAGATCAGAATCCATCCCTGGTGCATAAGCAGGCTTTTTGGAGCCCATTACCTATGGTGGAATACCTCTCACAGCCTTGAAGCAGGGGGAGGGGCTTGGACCTGCCTCTACTAAATGTACCTCCCCATGGGAGGCCAGGGTGTGTTAGGAGGGGGAAGCTGGAGGGGCAGGAGAAGGGAAGAGGGTATGATTGGTATGTAAAATGAATAAAAAAATTCTTATGAAAAAAAAGAAAGAAAAATGTCTACTGAAGCTTTCAATAACTTCATTGTTCAAACTTATTAGCCTAACAGTCAAAGTTCTCCAATTACAGCCCAAATTACCTTTTCCCTACAGAAGTCTTAATGCCTGCTAAACTATTCTACTAACAGACTGCCAAAGTGGACATCAGGCTACACTATTCTACTTTCTCACATTTATGATGGTCACGGATGAATTCAAAGTCATTCTCCATAGAGCCACTGAATGAATTCCATCCATTCAACCTACAAACCTCATCTGTTCATTTCATTTGTCAAGGCTCACAACTGCCATTTTTCTATTGTTTTAGTATTATTTAATGGTTTCCTTGCATTAATCTTACGTTTATCTCTTACTTGCCACATTAGTTTGCAAATGGTAGACCTTAGGAAGTATTTGACTCAGGGAAGACTTCCTCAGTTATCCATACAAATCAATGGTAGTCTCACTGCAGCATTTTTAAAATATGCTTTAGTAATTTTAACTGCAATTCGTTTACATGAACTATATTATTGAAGAAAATATATAAGCAGCATATAATAATCACTTATTTAAAAATAAGTATTTTAGTGAGTCAAATATATTGCCATGTTATACATGATTTGTATATATGTGCAAATATTATTATGTATTAAACTGTATGCACTCACTGCATTACACACATGCTTTGAATATATACCAAAGTTTATTCCAGATATATCCAAATTATCATCAATTTCAAGTTAGCAGACTCTTATAATTAAAGTTTGCTGTGAAATAAAATTGAAGACAATCTTTTCTCTTTTCAATGAATTTCTATAGATTTTTCTGGGATAATATTCAATCTAATCTGAACTTATTTTGACAGAAAAATTTCATATAGCGGAACAAATCTTTACTATAAAATTAAGATACATTCTGTGTACTTTCACCGTACTCAGAAATCTTGTCATCAAAAACATGTCATTTCTTCTTATTTATTTCCCAGAATTTTATTTCCGTATCGCAAACATATTCTTACCTCATTTTAATTACTGTTCCTTCACAACCTCCTATCGCATTTCACTCTTTGACCATCAAAGTTTGGCAATTTGCTGCGAGTTTATTCTGCTTTCTAGTGAACTTTGACTGCACCTCTGATGACTCTCAAGCCTACTATTTCCCAGCCCCTCCTTTGAAATGAGCACAAAAAGTATACCAAGAATCTAATTCTCATGTTAGATGACTTCAAATGGCTTGGCCCTAATGGGAAAACAGGAACCAGATCATTTTAAGCTATGATAATATAAAGAATGGTATAGTAAAATAATAACTGGATGCTATGATTAATCAGAAAAGGTGGTTCATATACATAGCTGAAATTATCCCAAAAAAAAAAAAGACAGAAGGACACAAAACGGAACCTGGCCTTTGGGTGTGCAGCAGGGACAGCATGAATAGTGAAAAGGCTACTGGTACGTTTGGGTTCTGGTTTTTATTTATTTGTTGTTGTTGTTGTTTTCCAGAGCAAAAGAAATTTTCTCAGACTTGGTGAGCTTAATTTGGGGAGTTAGGGTATAGGAAGATCAGTGGTCACCAATGTCACCCCAGTAGCTTTCAGAAGTATTGTCTTACATCTAAGGAGAATAAGGAAACTTGGACAAAGACTGAGCAGAGCAAATGTAGATTTATTCAGAAGAACTGAAAAAGAGCTTCTAACAGGATAAAGTTCCAGGGGAAGAAAACGGATACACCGCCCTGTGCAGTGGTCTTTTATAGGTTTTATATAGGGGAGTAGACGGCGACTGGGATAACCTTTACTAAAATTGCTCTTATTTTTTTTAAAGTGTGAGTGTGTGTGTGTGTGTGTGTGTGTGTGTGTGTGTGTGTGTGTTGGGGGTATATGTAATGAGTGCAGTGCCCACAGAGACCAGAAGAGGGTACTGGGTCCCCTAGAACTGGATCATAGGCAACAGGTACAGGGCATCTAACTTGGGTCCTCTGCAAGAGGGACTCAGGTCCTCTGTTAAGAGCGGCAAGTAATCTTAACTGCTGAATCATCTCCAACTCAGACTGGCCACTTTGAAGCACATCACAGGTCAAGCAGAAAGGGGTCCACACACCTTGATAATCTAACCATAGAAATGATTACATGTCATTGTCCCAGCAGGGCAGGGGTCATGTATGCTAGGAGACTAATGATTCACCGTAGGCCCTCTCTCACTGTCTAAAGGGACCTTGATTCATGTCTCACTGTGACTAATGCCAGGCAGATCTATATTCTGTTAGCCAGCTCTGTGATCTTCGGATAATAATGTCACCTCTCCTAAACTATGGCCCCAAGATAAAAGCAGATGCTCTTTCCCAACCTCAGAATCTCCAACTCCTCCTCCTCCACTCTCTGTTCCCAGGGAGAAAGCCCTCCCGCAGCCTGTTATAAATCCAGAATCTAATCCACAGGTCAGACAACATAGCTTAATTTTTCCACCAGTAAGGGGGAAAAAAAAGATAATGAAGGAAAAAAGCAAAATATAGTCAACCGCTGCTCCCAGACAACATTTTCAGGCAAAGAAGCTTAGTCATACAACTTCCAGAAAGAAAAGTTTCCACACTTTTGGAATGACAACACAGAAAGTTTTTAATGATGAAAATCTGAGACCTGGGATTCCAAGCTCATGTCTCAGCTGCCTGACATTCCTGTGACCTAGTGAGTCACTCAACCGTCAGTTCAGTGTTTAAGTCACCTTGTAAGGGAGAACATGAAGGGTCGAACCTTGACGGGCAGGGCTTTCCCCATAGCTAGGACAGCCAAGCTCTCCATCCCTCTTCTGCTCCAGTCTCCCAGGGCAGACAAATCGCCTGCACACACTGCCCTGGGGTGAGAAGCACAGTTCACAGAGGGAAACTCCCGTGTTGGATGTTCACATCCGGCACATGCATGGTGATGCAGATGTCATGAGAAGCAACAAGAAAAAAAAGCAACTCAAAATATCCCAAAATACCATGACTGATAAATGGAAGAGATAGTAAGAAAATTCCCTACGGGCATGCGCATTCGATGAAACAACACCAGCTAGGCTGAAAGATCCCAGCTGGAGAAGGTCAGAGGTGAAAGGCCCTGGAGTTATTGCAAACTGGCTGTGTGTGGGTGGAGCAAAGGGAACTTCCCGAAAGAAGGAAGGGTGCATAGCTTGGCAGACAGCAGAAAGGCAGAGAGAGGGAGGCAGGAGGCTGCTTGGAGGGAGCTGGTGGGAAAGAAGGCCTAACCCAAGATGACCACACATTCAGACAGATGAGGCTCCCTGGAGAATCTGCCTACAAACGAGATCCAACCCAGAAAGCTCCAGGGAATCTAAAATGAGGCGAAGTCTGGAGCTCAAGGTTTCAAAAGAGCAAGGTGAAGAGAGGAAGTGCCAGCGACCAGGGAAAGACATCTGACAGAAGTGGCTAGCCCCAGAACCTATAAGAACATTCTAGAATGAGCTGAAGAGCAAGGCCATTCAAGGAAGAAGGAAAATATCTGTTTATTTTCATGGACGATTACAGGCTTAAAAAGCAATCTTGGAGATTTTTAGCCTTAAATAGATAAATAGCATACTATTTTCTAGTCAACCACCAAATATAACCTGGTGTCTGGAGTACAATTTAATATGCAATTCCCAGAATAAATTATATTGCCCTAGCTATATATTTCCAGCCTTGTGAAATGCTGTGTGCCCCCTTCTCGCAGAAGCACATTGAAAGTGTCACTCACTTGCAGTGCTCAGCTTCTCCCCAGGCTGCCTGGGGTCAGGTGATGTCTCCATAGTTCCCTAGTGTCGATCTGGGATCCCAGAGTCGGAGCCTCACTGTGCTTCCTGGCCGAGAGCTGCCTTCCCATCAACTCGATTCTTCCAGGCCTGGATCTGGTCCCGGTACATGGCTAGTTTTCCTAGCACCTAATGGAAGCTGAACTCTCCCCAACGACCAACACAAAGCACAGTCTACACGAATTCAACATGGAGCAAAAGCAGAATTCTCAATTTGAGAGACTTCATAATTAAGTTCAAGTTACTGTATACCTTAATTATACTAAAAACATTAATAAAAAGCTTCCTGCTTCAAAAAACAACAAAGGAGCTCTTTACTCCTTCAAACCCTGCACTTTCAGCTCTCCCACAGGTTTGCCTTGATGCTCGATAAGAAACCAATACATCAGAGTGATACCTTGTTGTGTTTATCATCATTATCTTTATGAGATGGCATTAACCCTTGCCCTTTGAGATAATGGAATCCGTTGTCCTCAGATCAAACAAAGCAAACTGGCAACAGCTGAGTCTGAGAAGTTTGTCTCTGAGAAGTCAGTATTTAGCATCCTATGCAGCTTTGCAAAACTCCCCACCTCCACCCCTAAGGCTTTCAGAAACAGTGTTATTTGCTTGTATTCACTAGCAAATGAAAAGTAGCAGACCCCAGAACCAATGACTATTCATCCTCCCCCACGATAACCCTGACCCTAGTAAAGCCAACATCTGTCTTGTGTTTGAGATGGCTGACAGCCAGCACAGGGATCAGAAAACAATAATTTCCCTGGTCAGATGTAAACCTTGCCCAGCATGTTGACTTTATAAACCACCCTGTAAGCTCGGTAAATTTAATTGGTAGATAGGGTTGTCTTTCCTTGGCTCATTTCCCAGCGATTAATATTACCAGCATGAGTACCCACATGATCAGTCAAACACTAACAAGGCTCTGTCTAGACAGAGAAGGCAGAAAGGGTTGGGGATTTCCTCTCTCTGTCTGTCTGTCTCTCTCTCTCTCTCTTCTCTCTCTCTCTCTCTCTCTCTCTCTCTCTCTCTCTCTCTCTCTCTCTCTCTCTCCTCTCCCTCCATGTCTCCCGTCCTCCCTCCCTCAGAGAATTAGGCATTAATGTGATACTTGTGAATGGAACAAATGTTTATATAATCCATGCTAGTAAATAAATACTGTTCTCACATACTTCCAGAGTAGATGCTTCAGATAGGATTGGTTGAGCATAGGAGCCTACCATCATTGTTCATTTCCTATGAACTTCAAAGTTGGAGGAGTCAACAGGTGGGAGGGAGGGTTCTACAGTATGTAAGAAATGTGAGCAGAAGGCTCATAAATCAGCACCTTTAGCAAGTTAAGTTCAGTTTCTATGCTTTAACCAATACTCTACCTTAATGTACAGTGGAGACGGTCATCAACCATGCCCAACAGTGCTGAGAAAGAAACTGGATATTCCCCAACGCATGAAAAACTTGTAAAGGCACTTTTTAAAAATACCTTGAATAGGTAATATGTTCATTGTAGAAATACCTATCATTCAAAATCTAAGATTTTTTTTATTGTTCTCTAAAGAGTTTTACTTTGTTTCAGTTTATTTTATTTTGTTTTTGAGACAAGGTCTCGGCGTGTAGCTCTTGGCTGGCCTGAAACTCACTGTGTAGACCAGGCTGGCCTGAAACTCACTGTGTAGACCAGGCTGGCCTGAAACTCACTGTGTAGACCAGGCTGGCCTTGAGAGTGCTGGAAATGAAGTCATGAGTATCCTTCCCAGAAAGAATACATATATAAACAGGGAAACTAATTTTCTCCCAACTATCATTTAAATAGCTCACCCACAGCTTCCTCTAATTCCCCTCTTAATGTTGCTTATACTGAACAAATTATTAAACTAAATCCACCATAGAAAATTAAATTCACATGGTTTAGGGTGAGTAAACTCTAGTACTATTATTAATAAGATGAATCCATCCACTGTCAGAAAGGATCTAACCGATCCTTTTCAAATTTCAAATTTCCCTAAGAGCAGAGGATGGAGAAGTGTGGTAACCTATAGTTTCTGCTCTCAATGACTTCAGTCAGTTTATCCATTCTAGCCTAATAAGTAATATTATAGCTGTAGGAAGCAGAAGCCAAGTAAATGTCATCATGAGGGTGTTCATGGAAGGGAGATGTTGTTAGCTGAATGAACAATATTAATATTTTCCTTAAAGAAAAGCACACTGCCCTCTCAACACAAGATTCTGTCAGGATTGTAAGTCCTAGCCTACATTCCCTCCGGGACATGGAAGGGGACTTGGCGCCAGGTCCTGTTCAAGTTCAGCTCTGAGGTTGTTTTGTTTTGTTTTGTTTTAGTTTGTTTGGTTTTGTTGACACCGGCTCTTTTTATGTGGCTCCAGCTGCCCTCAAGCTTTTCAACTCTCTATCTCCCGGTGTGAGCCTTCCAGAGCTGGCATTGCAGGTGTGTGCCCCAATACCTGCCCCGTCCCATGGGTAGTTGTGAATGTGGAATGTCTTGGGTGACAAGTTTTGAGAGTCCTGATACTGAACAAATAGATCCTGAGCAAATGGAGACAAGACACTGGAAGAAGCAGAGAAGAGACTCTGTAGCACAATGGCTGGTGCTGGACTCTTGAGGCTCACCTCCACACATCTGGGCTCTGTTGGCCAAAGACTACATGTTTAGCAAGATAGTTGGAGTCAGAATTCTCTCACAACAAAACCATGCCTTTTTGTTTGTCCGTCTAATTTTGCCTGCTGTTTTTGCCATGTTCTATATTCTTGGCTAGCTTGTTTTTGAGATGAGATTTTGTAGTTCGGGTTGACCTCAAGTTCACTGTATATCTGAGTGTGACCTTGAATTCCTCATCCTCCTGCCTCTGCCTCCTTGGATTACAGGTATGTGTCACACAAAGCATTCCTTGACATCCGATGTCTTCCCCTTCCAAGATACTTAATAACAAAAATAGCCTCAAATATAATAATTACATGATGGCTAAGACATATTACATATGAATTGTGCTCAAATATTATACATGGTACATCATTTGTATAGGGAACTGTCCTTTATTTTGAAATTATCTCAAACAAATGTCTGGAATGACTTTACATCCAAAACAGGGCCTAGACTAGATGGTTGAAATGGTCCTGAGACAACCGGTACGATTCAACAGTACCACTTCCTGTTGCTGCTTCCTAGCTTGAAGCATCTTCTCCCTCCTTCACCTGCAGCTCTGTACACAAATACTGTACATAATACACACGTGTGCACACACATGTACACATGCATGCACACGCACATGTGCATATACACAAACATACACACGCACATAAGCACCCACACATGTGCTCATGTGCACACACACAAACACATACACACACACACACATATACACACACACACACACACTCCTAGACACGGTCATTCACAAACATAGTGTATTCTGGTGTCATCCACACATTCTCAGACTTGTCACCAAAGCCTCATTTAGTCTCCATTCTCCCTCCTGGCCATCTGGAAGCGACATCAGTTATACCTCCAGCCCTTCTTTATCCTGTCCTGCTCCATCTCAGACAAGCCCTGGTGTCCCCGAGGCTCACCTTCTAAATTGGACAGAAGGACCTTCTAACACCACAATGAACTCCATTGTCTTTGCACGATAGCACTAACTTTCCTTTCTCTTTTTTTTGTGGGGTGGGGGGAAGTTGAGGGGACAGTTTGGAAGTTCCCCTTCTTTACCCTACTCTTACATAAAACAAAAACACAGTACATGAACCTCAACCAGGAACATTGGTTTGGGGAGCTGGTTCTCTTGGACCTTGGGATTCCCGAATGGAAATGGAGGGAACAGAAGAATTAAGCATGATGCTTGAGAAATTGATTCCTAATAGTTTGTAAGGTTTAAGGTATTTGTCATTTCACCCACTTTTCAAATGTTTCCTCATGGTTTGTTCCCTAGAAAAAAAGGTTCTTGGGAGGTAAATCTGTCTGGAACTGTTTTCTCAAAGGCTGACACTATAAAATCAGAAAGATGTCAATTGGCCTAATAGCAAAAAGTCAGTGGGTTTCCAAACACCCTCGAATCATGGAGGTTTTCAGATGCTGAAGAGGCAAGAAGGGCTTACAAATGACTTGTCCTTACAGGAGGAGTGCTAAGCCCCACCCACACTGGTTTTTCCTTATTTCCTTGGCTCTCTCTCAGGGCATCAAATGATTCAAACACAGTGGAGTTTGGGCTTTCATTCATATTTCCATGGTGTGCCACTCAGGCTGTGGCCCACCCTGCTGTTTCAGAATGATGAATTACTCTGTCTTCAGAGGCTTGGGAAGTCGTATTTCACTGGGGAATAAGCATAATGTCTGTGAGACACATGATACAATTACCATGCCGGTTTACTGGTCTGCCACTCTCCTGAGAGTATTTCATGGTTGTTTTGTTTTTTAAGTGTTCAATAAAATTTTGGAATGACTGGGATAAGATCACTTTCTCCAAACATCTTGTTTCCTTGGTGACTGCACGTATCATTGAAATGAAAGTAGTCACAAGGCTAAATGCTAACAAGGATTGACCATAGTGCAGATGTGCCATGAAGCACGGACCTCTCTCTCTAAGCAAAGCAGGCACCTGTCTCCCTCTTCCATGCCCCACACCTCTCCATCCCAACAAGATTTGTTTTGTTATTCATTGGGGAAACACATGAGGTGGCATCAATTTGTTTGAAAAAGAAAAATCAGAATCCACTTTCAAGAACGCAAGTGTTTGAAGAAGTTAGCTCACATGACGTCCAAGTGCAAAACAGCACAGGGTGAACAAAGTTCTATGTGATAGAAACAAGCTCAGAAAGAATTCAGAAAAATAAGCAAAAAAAAAAAAAACAAAAAAAAACAAATGCAGGATTACCTACACTTGCCCATCAGGATGTAACTCTACAAAAAGAAAAAAATTGTGTATCTGAAGTTCAGATTCAACTGGATGGCCTGAAGTTGTATTGTTGGCATCCTACTCAGATGGGAAATTGTAACAGTAAGAACATACACACATACACAGGAGCCTAGAGTAGCAAGGTGTAATCACATGTATTATTTCCACAGTGTTGGTTTCAGCCTCTGGGAGCAGAGTATTCTGGCAAGTTCTTTTTTTTTTTTTTTTTTTTTTTTTTTTTTTGAAGTTGGCTGAGCAGCCATTTCTGACCAAACATCCTATGTAAATATGATGTGTCAATTCTGAGCTGGAATAGTTCGCTATCTGTGTCTGGTGTTCCTGTATATCTTCCCTTGATATGACAATCAAGATCCTGGAGTGAGGCCTCGACTTGGGGTTGTAGCTCCTCTACAAACAAAATAGACATTTAATACCCCTGCCCCAAAAGAAAAGAAATCCTTATTCTTTTTAGTCACTGAGCCTGAGGAGTTGGTGTGAGACCCTAACACTGGTTCTCCTAACCATCTAACCAAGGATGACACCATGAAAGTAGGTTAGTTACTTCTTGTTGCTATGGAAAAATACCTGCTGAAAACAATTTAAGGAAAGAAAAGCTTCCTTAGGCTCACAGTTGGAGAGGATAGCACACCGTGGTAAATAAGGCATGGCAGCAGGAGTGTGAGCTAGCTGTTCACATTGAGTCCACGGGTAAGGAAGCAGAGAGAGAGGAGTCCAGCCAGGACAGCAGCCTGTGGAGCAGCACTGTTCACATGGGTATCGTCTTCCCACCTCAGGCTGATCTAGAAATCTCCTCACAGATATACCCAGAGATTTGTCCCTTACATAACTCTAGATTCTGTTGACAATTCAGATTAACCATCAGAGCAGGTGAAACACAATTGTGCAGTGGGGAGAAGAGAGAAAAAAAGAGTAAGGAGAGCCTAGATATACAGACTAGTCTAGACAGAATTAGAGTCTAGAAAAGAAACCTCCTCAGGCTTGTGACTAGGCATCAGAGGGTTCTAAAGTCTTTCAGGTGATTAGTATCCTGGGGTTGAAGGCTGAGAACCTTTGGTCTAAAAAAAGCAGAACAGAGTATGATTGAATGGATGGCCATAGAGGACATAGAGAACTTGGGTAGTTTCCATGTGTTTGGCATGCTCCACATCAGCTTCCGACAACCTCAACAAAGATACAAAACATTTTAGGTGCCTGCAAGACAGCTCAGTACTTGCCACATGAGCCTGACAACCTGAGTTCAATCCCTGGAAGCCACATAAAGGACAGAACTGACTCTACAACATTGTCCTCTGACCTTCACTCAAGATCTATGGCATGCCATCCCCACCCCCACAGCATAACAATAATAACTAAAAAAAATAGTCTGGTCAACTTCGGCACATTCAAGAGAAAAATAGTTATCCGTCATGAGATGGTTAGTTAATAAATGCCAAGTGTCATTGCTGTGTTGATTTTTCAAAAGTATAAAAATCCTTCATCTTTTTTGTTCGAAGAAAATAGGAATTTTAAGGGCTTACATAAAATGTATGACCTAATGATTTAAATGTTAGTCTCTCATGCTTATGTGTCCATTTACTACCTATAAAACCAATAAAATTGTAACTAATCTTGTAAGTAGCTAGCATTTACTGAATTTATAGTATAAACAAGGGCTGTGATAGGTAATTTGCAGTCATAATCTCTGTTAGTCCAGCAACCCTATTGAATTAGTGGCAATGATTACCGTTTATAAATGAAAAAACTGACAGTCATAGAAAAGTAGCAAATTTATCAAGAAAATATAGTATCAAAGGAAGGAGATTTTATGAGTCCCAAACACACTATTTTGTAACTACTACATCAGACTGATTCACTAAAATTTCACTCCATCATTTCACTGAACAGCTTTCACAAAATGGAATCTGGTTACATTTTGAAGCAGGGGGTATTGGGTAAGGGAAAGGATGACTTACCAAGAAATGCTGTTTCTTCTTGGGAAATCAACACCATGCCCTAAGTAGCACCACTGTTATAAAACGGAATTGGCTGAGAGGGGGAAATTGCTTACCCACACAGTGCCAGCACGGCAATTCAGATGAGTTCAAAGTCCAGGCTAAGTTCCATGTTCTCCACATCACAGAAGTAGACACACAGGGCACACTCCCACTCCACACTGCAAAGGTAACTTCCAATAGGAAATTGTTACAGTGAGGAAACATTTAGATTCGGGGAATATTTGGTTTTAGATAAAATCAAGAAACTCTTAGCTCAAGGTGGCTAATATGTTTGTGGGAAACCTGAGTGTCTTAGATGCTTTTTGTGTCCGTGTGATGAAATTCCTGACAAGTACAGCTTAATACTGGCCCACACAGTCCGAGGGTTTGTGGTGGTGGAGACGGTGCAGAGCAGGAGCTTGAAGCAGCAGGCCACAAAGAATCTGCAGCCAAGAAGCAGAGAATATTTAGTGCTTGCGTTCAGCTTGCTTTCCCTTTTTTATTCAGTCCAAGACCCTAGCATGTGGAATGATACCAATAGAATATAGAGTAGGCCTTCCCAAATCAATTAACCTAAAATAGATAACACCTCACAGACCTCTAAGAGACGTATTTCCACGGTGATTCTAAATTCTGTCAAGTTGATAAGATAAACCATCACATTGCCAATTAATCTGCATATCAAAAGAACACGATAAAATATAACCTACAGAGCTGTGTGTGCACTTGGTGGCTAGTAGGTGAGGTTGGACAGAAACCAGAACACTGCCAATGGCCTCTCTCTTTGGAACCCCATGGAGACATCTGAATCCACGCCTTTGTAAACATCATCTGTGCACATTTTCCAAGGAATAAAAGGGCACACTAGCCTAGCTACTAATAAGCTATTTGGACTAGAGCAGTGGTTTTCAACCTGTGGACCTCGACTCCTTTAGGGGTGGAATGACCCTTTCACATCAGGTTGCATATCAAATATTTACATTATGATTCAAAACAGTAGCAGAATTACTATTATGTAGTAGCAACAAAAATAATTTTATGGCTGGGGATTACTACAATGTGAGGAAACTGTGCAGCACGAATCTTAACAGGTTTTATTAATAAAATCAAACCTGAAACCAGGTATTAGAGTTAAAGCTGGAAGATTAGAGAAGCAGAACAAGCCACAGCTTCCTCACCTCACCAATTCCTCAGCTGATCCTGTTTCCTCAGACTGGAAACCTCTGTATCCTTATCCAAATGGATCTCAGCTGAACTGCTTCTCGAAAGCCTGAAAGCTTAACCAGCTCTAGTTCCTGGTCCTCACACCTTATATACCTTTCTGCTTTCTACCATCACTTCCTGGGATTAAAGGCTCACTTCCTGGGATTAAAGGCGTGAGTCACCATACCTGGCTCTTTCCAGTGTGCCTTTATACTCACAGAGATCCGGATGGATCTCTGCCTCCCAAGTGATAGGATTAAAGGCATGTGTGCCACCACTTTCTGGTCTCTATATCTGGTGGCTGTTCTGTTCTCTGACCCCAGATAAGTTTATTAGGGTGCACAATATTTTGGGGAACACAATATCACCACAAAGCTGTATTAAAGGGTCTCAGCTTTAGGAAGGTTAAGAACCACTGGCCCATAGGGTGAGTGAGAACACATACAAACATATTGGCAAGAATAGTAATTCACTTCAAACTGTTCTTCACAAGTCAGTCACCCATTAAACAACATGAGTACAAACCGTAAAATCCTGGAACCTTTTTAGACTCAACCTTAGAGCAATGTTGCACTCAAGAAATTAAAGTCAAGACACCAAAAGTATTTTTTATTATTTATTTATTTTTTAAGTCTTTCCATCCCCTTCTGGTTTTTTTGTTGTTGTTTTTGTTTTTTGGTTTGTTTGTGTTTTTTTTTTTTTTGAAAATAGGGGGCGGGGTTCTCACATAATATACCCTGGTTACAGTTTCCCCTCCCTCTGCTCCTCCCAGTTCCTCCCCACCTCACCTCCTATCTGGATGCACATCCTTTCTGTCTCTCATTAGAAAACAAACAGGCTTCTAAGGGAAGAGGGATGGATGGATGGATGGATGGATGGATGGATGGATGGATGGATAGATGGATTCAGAATAGGGCAAAACAAACAGAGGGAAAAGATCATAAATTTCCTGGGAGGAAAATAAATTTTCATTTCAAATGATTATCAGTTGGAGATTGTTTATGGATTATGGATGGGGTGTGTGTCCACTTCTTCTTTCAGCTCTAGGACCCCATCTGGTGCAGACCTGTGCAGGCCCTGTGCATGCTGCCTCAGTCCCTGGGAGTTCATAGCTCTGTCTATCTTGTTGATTTAGTGGACCTTGTTTTCTTGAAGTCCTCCAATCCCTCTGGTTTTCTCTATCTCCTCTTCGAAAGGTTCCCTGAGGCCTAAGGGTAGGGATTTGATGGAGACAGTCAGTTTAGGACTGAATGTCCCAGGTCTCTCACTCTCTGCATAACATCTGGCTATAGGTCTCTGTGTTTGTTCCCATCTGCTACAGGAAGAAGCTTCTCTGATGATGGCTGAGCAAGGCACTGATCTATGACTAGAGCAAAATGTCATTAGGAGTTATTTTATTGTATTTTTTGTTGTTGCTTTATTTTTTAATTTTTTTTATTGTAATCATTTTTTTAGAACAGTAGTATTTGGTTTTACTCTAGGTCCATAGGCTATCTAGTATCAGGTGTGTGGTCACCCTAGCAGTGTTAGGTATGGGTTCCATCTTATGGAGTGAGTCTTAAGTCAAATGAGATACTGGTTAGCTGCTCCCACAAGCTTTGTGCCACCATGGCACTAACAAACCTTGCCTAGGACACCATTGCAGATCAAAGGGTTAGTGGCTGGTTTGGTGTTTGTGTTTCTCCTTTGGTGGCACACTAAATACACTGCCACCTCATGGGGATAAATGCTCTATGCAGGCATCAGTTCCATATTCAACCAGCTCTGTAGGTGTTCTCTTCAACAATGGGACCTTGCCGTCACTTTGTGGAGAGCATCCTAGAGTCTTGGCAACAGTGTGGGTTGTTTGGGGTTTGACCAATATCTCAATCACATGTAATCAACTTCTGGTAATGGAAGCTTCATTTGGTGACAAGAGATGGCCAGCTAGGGCTCTTTCTCTCTTATTATTTAGTGATTTCATTTAGATCACCTTCATGTATGTATTTATTATAGGAATCCTCCACTGTACTGCTCCTCAAATGAACCTTAATTTTATCTATTCTCATTCTTCCATTTTTCCTCTTGATCCTCCCATCCCAAGCCCACATCCCCCAACAGCCATTGATAACAATTCTATTTCCTTTCCTAGGGAGATCTGTCTGCCTGCCCCCTAGTTCATTGCTCTATACCTAACCTCTGTGGGTCTATGCATTATAGCTTGCTTATGACTTAAAAGCTAATACCCAGAAATAAGAAAATACATACCATATTTGTCTTTCTGGGTCTGAGTTACCTCACTGTTGTGGGATATTTGATCAGTTTGTTCATTTACCTTTGTATTTCATGATTTCCGTTTTTCAATGGATTAATACCCCCAATGCACCACAATTTCTTTATCCACTCATCTCTTGAGAGACATCTAGGTGGTTAGCAATTTCTGGCTGTTAGGAATGGAGCAGCAATGAACGTGGTTGAGCAACTGTCTCTGTAGTAGGAAGAAATGTTCTTTGGGTGTATGCCCAGGAACAGTATAGCTTGATCTTGAGGTAGATCATTCCCATCTTCCTGAGGAACTGCCACACTGACTTCCATAGTGACTGCACCAGTTTGTAGTCACACCAGCCAAGAGTGAGACTTCCCCTTGCTCCCCATCCTCACTAGCATGAGCTGTCATTTGTTTTACTGATCTTTGCCATTCAGACCGTTAGAAGATGAAATCTCAAAGTAATTTAGATGTGCATTTTCCTGATGACTAAGGATGTTGAACATTTCTTTACCTGATTCTCAACCATTTGAGCTTCTTCTTTTAAGAATTCTTTGTTTTGAACTATACCCCATTTTTCAACAGGGTTATTTGTTACTTGATATCTAGGATTATTTTTATATTAGCCCCTCTCTCAGATATGTAGTTGGTAAAAAAAAAAAAAAAAAAAAAAAAAAAAAAAAAAAACTTTATCCATTCTGCAGGCTGCCACTTTGTTCAAATGATGGTGTCCTTTGCCATAAAGAAGATTTTTCTATTTCTTAATTGTTGATCTTAGTGCCTGTGCTAATAGTGTTCTATTCAGAAAGTTCTCTTTTCCTATGCCAATGAGTTCAATACTATTCCCCACTTTCTCTTTTGTGAGGTTTTGTGTATTTGGTTTTATGCTGAGGTCTTTGATCAAGTTAAGTTTTGTGCAGGATCATAAGTATGGATCTATTTGCATTCTTCTACATGCTACACCCAGTTAGACCAGCAACATTTGCTGAAGATGGCTTTTTCCAAGTGTGTATTTCTGGCTTCAAAATTCAGGTATTGCCTAGTGGTGGCGCACTGTGGTGGTATTGTGTTCCCCAAAATATTGTGTACCTTAATAAACTTATCTGGGGTCAGAGACGGAATAGCCACAATATGAAACAGAGGTTAGGCAGTGGTAGCATACGCCTTTAATCCTAGCATTCCAGAGACAGAAATCCCTCTGGATCTCTGTGAGTTCAAGGCCACATTGGAAAAGGCCAGGCACGGTGATACACACCTTTAATCCCAGAAAGCCACACCTTTAATCCCAGGGAGTGGTGGTAGAAAGCAGAAAGGTATATAAAGCGTGAGGACCAGAAACTAGAGGCATTTGCTCTGGAGAGGCATTTGCCCTGGAGAGGCATTTGGCCTGGGTAGGCCTTTGGCCTGAAGAAGCATGTGGCCTGGTTAAGCATTCAGGCTTTCAAGCAACAGTTCAGCTGAGACCCATTCTGGATGAGGGCTCGGGGCATCCAGTCTGAGGAAACAAGACCAGCTGAGGATTCAGCGAGGTGAGATAGCTGTGGCTTATTCTGTCTCTCTGACCTTCCAGCATTTACCCCAATAACTGGCCCCAGGTTTGATTTTATTAATAAGAACTTGTAAGACTCATGCTACAGCGCACATCTTTGATCCCAGCACTAGGGAGGCAAAAGCAGATGAATCTCTGTGAATTTGAGGCCAGCCTGGTCTACAGAGTGAGCTCCGGGACAGTCAGGGCTATACAGAGAAACCCTGTCTCTAAAAGCAAAATTTTAAAAAAAGGTACTCATAGGTGTGTGTGTTTATGTCTGGGTCTTCAATTGGAGTTCATTGATCAACGTATCTGGTTTTTTTTTTTAAGATTTATTTATTCATGTATTTTATGTAGATGAGTACTCTATTTGCACGAATGCCTGCATGACAGAAAAGGCCTCAGATCCCATTATGGATGGTTGTGATCCACCATGTGGGTGCTGGGAATTGAACTCAGGACCTCTGGAAGAGCAGTCAGTGCTCTCAACCTGTGAGCCATCTCTCCAGCCCTGATCAACGTATCTGTTTATATGCCAATACCATACTGTGCTTTATAGCACATATTGATATCTGATATGGTGTTGTTTCTGGAAGTCCTTTTATTATGCAGGATTGTTTTAGTTATCGTGTGTGTGTGTGTGGGTGGGTGGGTGGGTGGGTGTGGGTGGGTGGGTGTGTGTGTGTTTCCATATGAAGCTGAAAAGTCATCCTCTCAAGATCTGTGAAGAATTGTGTTGGAATTCTGATGGGGATTGCATTGAATCTGTAGATTGCTTTGAATCTGTAGATTGCTTTCTGTAGGAAGGACATTTTTACTATATTAATTCTAAGGATCCATGAGCACGGGAGATCTTCCCATTTTCTGGTATATTTTTCAATTCCTTTCTCCAGCATTTGAAAGTTCTTTTATGCCAGTCTTTTACTTTCTTGGTTAGCATTGTCCACATATGTTATATGCTATTTGAGGCTATTGTAGAAGATGTTATTTTGTTGATTTCTTTCTTAGTCCTTTTGCCATTTGTATATAGGAGGGCTACTGATTTTTGTGAGTTATTTTGCATCCTTCTACTTTGCTGAATAGTTTATCAGCTATAGGAGTTTCCGGGTTGGTCAGTTATTTATATAATAATATCATCTGCAAATAAAGATACTTGGACTTTTTCCTTTCCAATTTGTGTATCTTTGATCTCCTACAGTTTTCTTATTGCTCTAGCTGAGACTTTAAGTACTGTATTGGATAGATATGAAGAGAGTGAACAACCTTGTCTTATTCCTGATTTTAGTGGAAATGTTTTGAGTTTCTCTCCATTTAAGTTAATGTTAGCTATGGGTTTGCTGTGTACTGCCTTTATTATGTTTGGGTATGTCTCTTGTATCCCTAATGTCTCCAGGACTTTTATCCTGAAGGTGTGTTGGATTTTTCAAAGGCTTTTCTTCATCTAATGAGATGATCATGTAGCTTTTGTCTTTCAGTTTGTTTATATGGTGGATTACATTTATTGATTTATGTATGTTGAACCATATCTGCATCTCTGGGATGAACCCTACTTGCTCATGGTGGATGATCTTTTAGATGTATTCTTCAATTTGGTTTGCAAGTATTTATTGAGAATTTTTGCATTTATGTTCATAAGAGAAATTATTCTGTAATTCTCTTCCTTTGTTGGATCTTTATGTGATTAATGTATCAAGGTAACTGTAGCCACATAAAATGAATTTGGTAATGTTCCTTCTGTTTCTATTTTGTGGAACAATTTAAGGAGTATTAGCATTAACTCTTCTTTGAATATCTAGTAGAATTCTACACTAAAACCATCTGGCCATGGGATTTTTTTGGTTGGGAGACTTTTAATGACTGCTTCTATATTACTAGGGGTTATAGGGCTGTTAAATTGTTTATCTGATATTGATTTAACTTCAGTAAGTGGTATGTATCAAAGAAATTATCCATTTCTTTTAGATATTCCAGTTTGGTGGAACACAGGATTTTAGAGTATGTTCTTATGGTTTCCTGGATTCCCTCAGTGTCTGTTTTTATGCCCCCACCCCTTTAAATTCTAATTTTGTTAATTTGGATGTTCTCTCCCCACCTTTCACTTAATCTGGATAAGAGTCTGTCATTGGATTGATTTTCTCAAAGAACCAACTCTTTGTCTTGATCCTTTGTATTGTTTGCTTGCTTCTTCTTTATTGATTTCAGCCCTGAGATTATTTCTTGCTATCTACTCCTTTGGGGTGTGTGATTTCTTCTTCTTTTTTTCTAGATCTTTCCGGTGTGCTGTTAAGTCATGAGTATGAGATCTCCCCTGTTGTCTTATGTAGTTAGCTCGTGCTATGAACTCCCCTCCTAGAACCGCCTTTTATATAGCCCATAGGTTTGGTGTGTTATGTATTCATTGTCATTAATTCTAGAAGGTTTATAATTTCTTCCTTAATTTCTGTCTTAGCCCATTTTTCAATCAGTAGAGTTTGGTTTCCATGAGTTTGTAAGCTTTCTGTTGTTTCTATTACTGTTGATATCCAGCTTTGACCTATGGTGGCCAAACAGGGTGCAGGGTATTATTTCTATTTTCTTTTTTCTGTTGTGGCTTGCTTTATTTCCGAGTGTGTGGTCGATTTTGGACAAGGTTCCATGAGGTGCTGAGAAGAAAGTATATTCCTTCATGTTTGGGTGAACAGTTCTGTAAATATGTATTAGGTATATTTGGTTTACACTGTCAGTTTGCTCCAGGATTTCTCTGTTTAGTCTTTGTCTGCATGAGCTGTCTAGTGGCAAGAGTGGGGTGTTGAAGTCCCCCACTATCAGTTTTGTGATTTGAACTGAAGCAGTGTTTCTTTTACAAACTTGGGTGATCTTGTGTTTCATACAAAAATGTTAAGAATTGCATTGTCCTCTTGGTGAATTTTTTTCTGATGAGTATGTAGTGTCCTTCCTTATCTTTTCTGGTTAGTTTTGGTTTGAAGTCTATATTGTTAGATATTAAAATGGCTACATCAGCTTGCTTCATTGGTCCATTTTCTTGGAATATCCCTAAGGTGATGTCTATCTTTGATGCAAAGGTTTGTTTCTTGGATGCAGCAGAATGATGGATTCTATTTTCCCACTCATTCTGTTAGTCTGTGTCCTTTTATTGGGGAATCAATAATATTAACGTTAAGAGATATCAAAATGAGCAATGTTTGTTGCTTCCTGTTATGGTGTTGGTGTTGGTCATGTATGAGTGTGTGCTAGTGTGTGTGTGTGTGTGTGTGTGTGTGTGTGTGTGTGTGTGTGTGTG
>CABHPR010130653.1:7933-20269 GCA_902168415.1 Peromyscus melanophrys
TGTGTGTGTGTGTGTGTGTGTGTGTGTGTGTGTGTGTGTGTGTGTGTTGATGTGCACATCTGTGTGGGCACACTTACCTGTGCATGTGCCTATGGAAGTCAGAGGCCACCTTTGGTATTATCCTCTATCACACCTTACATTTTTTTAAACAGGTTTTTTCACTAATCCTGAACTTAACTGTTTGCTCTAGGAGCCCATAGCAACTGCCTGCCTCTTCTACCCTACACAATGCTGGGGTTACAGGCGTGGGCCACCATGCACAGCTATTTATGCAGGTGCTGGGGGTCTGAACTTAATGTCCTCTTTCTGAGCAGCAAGCACTTTATCTACTGAGCCATCTCTCCAGCCTCACATCTGTTTTGTTTCTGCTTTTAAAAAATATCATCCTAATAGATATGAAGTGATACCTGGGTATAGTTTTGACTTACGTTTCCAGTGGTTAGTGATACTGATCCTCTTTGAAATACATGCTGCACATATGTCCATTATCCTTAGAGAAGTCTCTTTCTATATCCTCATCCATCTTCAACTGGACCTCTCCTACTGTTATGACTGCTATTTGATTTGGAGGGTTTCTTACATATTTTGGATATTAATCACTTATCATCAACATAGTTCTCAATTTTTTCTTCTAATTCTGTGGGCTGCCTTTGACAACACGAGGTGTATAAGGAACTTATGTAAGTATAATAAAGTTTATATAATAAAAGCCCACAGCTAATACCATATTCACTGTCAAAAACTAGATGGATTTCACCTAAGAACAAGGACAACAGACAAGGTTAGTAATGTGAGCCAGAGGCATTAGGCGAGCCAAAGACCAGCACCCATATCAGAAAGGAAGAAGTGAGATTAGCCTTTTTTGCAGATAACGTGATCATATGTGTATATATATATGCATATATTAAATATTCCATCAATAAAATCTCTTAGAATTGATAAAAAATGAACACATTAAAGATACAGAACCAGTGTACAAAGGGCATTTATATTTATGCACATTAGCAGTGAACTATCTGAAAAGGAAATTAAGAAAATGGTCCTGTTACTAGCAATATCAAAAAGAATAAAATGCTTAAGAATAAACAATGATGTGAAAGAATGTACAATGAAAGACAAAATCGATGATGAAAAACTTAAAAAAAAAAGACACAAATAATTATAAAGGCACCCATGTTAGTGAATTAGAAGTACTACTACATACATACACATGTATACTCATGTAAATAAACGTAAAAAAAAATTTAAGTCTCCCCACCATATTTCCTTGGTTTTATATCAGGAATGCAATTGACTTAACAGGGAAAGTTCCATCATTAGTAGCTTAAAGTATAAAAGTCTTCTGACTTTCTTTGGACCTATGAGCTAATAATAATAATTTAATGAAATCTAACATCCATTCATGATACAATAGCCTAGCGGATTAGGAATAGAAGGGTATTTCATTATCATATTAAATGAACAAAACACTAGTACATAAAGACATTTAGAAAATAACACATTTAAAGGAAAAATATGAGAGTTCCATTTAAAAGTGGGAACAAGCTAAGCATTGCTACCATCATTACTCCTTATAGTGAGCAAAGATCACATATGAACAAATATGATATAAAAACTATAATGTATATGTGAAAATTTAAACTTAAAAAAATGACCAAATGACAAAAAGTAGTGATCATCAACCATTGATACAGAAGTCAAAAGAACTCTACATTATTAATAGGCAGTTTAATTTAAATAACTTATAAAATTCAATGAATTTTAAAGGATTTATATCAAAGCTACCTTCACCGCCACTCAACTGGAAGATACTGATGCACACATATGTCACAGGAACAAATTAAAATACATGTAGGGGCTTAATGGAGAAAGTAAGAAAATATCAACAAAAGGCTTCAGTTGGCTAAGTAAATAGCTAAATAGTTTGTAACTAAGAGTCCAATAGTGAAAATGTCATTTTCTCAAACCTGATACATATTTAAATTAAAGATCTCAAATAAGATATTTGGAAACATAAAGGTACAGTGACAATTGAGATATTCCTAAAGAGCAATATGGAAGGAGAAGTGTCCTGCAGACGTCATACTTTACAGATTTAGGCTATATTGGCATAGGTGGAGGACATGGGCTAGCGGAACAGAGTTCTCCTAAATCCTTGAATGATAGAGCTTTGATTGATCACAGAGGACACAGAGGGAGTGGGAAGAGAGACAATTCATTCACGATGTGGACTTTACACATGAAAGAAAGTAAGTAGCCTCTCTTCCTCACCCATACATAAAAATAAGTCAGACGGCTTTCATTAAATCCAACAGGGAAAGTGAGGAAACCTTTAAAAGGAATAAAGTTCATCGTTATGTTGACTACATTAAACAACACATGGCAGTATAATCCATGAAGAAAAGATGTGAGTTTGACTCTAGCTAGATAAAGACTTGGTGTTCAGAGGAGTGGGAATACAAGCTACCAAGTGTTACATTTATAACTAGCAGAATATAAGAATCACAAGTATGTAGCAAACCAATCAAATTAATAAGAAAAAGACAAGAGATAGGAAAATGTACAAAAGATAAGAACTGGATTATGTGAAAATAATCCTATGAAAAAAACACCCTACTTACTGATAATTAGGCAAGTGATGAAAATCATCTAACCCTTAAAGCTAGATGATTCTTTCACACTATCAGGGTGGCAATTCTAAGTTTAAATAAAGATATAAGAAACTAAAAATACAAGCAAAAATGAGTACTGCCTATCCACTGCTGGTTAAACTACAATGTCTGTCAACACAGCAGCATGCCTCAATTTAGTGTGAACCCTACAGAAACTCATGCTCTTAGCTACCGGGAAACACATTCAAGAATGTTCCATCAGCATGGGCCTACTGGTAAAATTCTGGAAACAGCCTGGATGTGCATCTACAGTAGAGTGAATGAATTATGGCACATTCATAACTGAACGTTGCTGTCAATACAAAGGAAGCTTAAAGTTAAGACAAAGAGGAGAGGAGATTTTTCAGTCAGTAAAGTGCTTATTTTACAAGTCTGAGGACCTAAGTTTGATCCTCAAAGCCCACATTAGAAAGTGCCAGGTATGGTTGTGCACACTTGCAACCCCAGGCTAGGGAGGCAGAGACAGACGAATCCCTGGAGCTCAACACTCAGCCAATATAGACTACTTGGCAAGTTCTAGGTCAGTGAAAGAACTTGTCTCAAAGAAGTTAAAAGCAAGGTAGGCAGTGCCTGAGAAATGACACCAAGGTTGCCCTCTGTCCTCTACATGGAATGTACACATGTCATGCACACAAACACACACAGAGATAAATAAGAAAAGGAAGGACACACACTACACACACACAATTCTACAACTAGGCAATATCAAGTACATTATTTAGAGATGGCTACATACACAGTACAACTACCCCCCAAAAGTGGTTCAGTATAATATATAGAAATGAGAGCAGGATAGACTGCTGGAGGATGAGCAAGGACTGATTGCAGATAATGGGCCTGGGTTATAAAAGAGATATAAAGCTGTTTGTCTAGTTCTAACTCTGTCATTGAGTTTTCATCTTTGGTGGTGGGTAAGTGTGTGAAGATATATTTGATAATGAAAGCATAGAATCCAATGTAGAGCTCCATAGCTTCAGAATGTTCATTCTAACTGTATAGAAGTTCATTGAGATGTACAGACTTTAAGTCTAGCTAATTTGGGTGTGTGATGTTTTCTTATAATAAATTTTATAAAATATAAGAAAGAAAAGTAAAGGTGCAATTAACACAAGACACAGGCTAACATCAACCTCCTTAGGAAGCTATTTTAGCTTCAGGTAGGACAAGGGAGGTGATGTAAGGCAGGGACAACCACTGTGTGCTCCTAATATTGGTCCTTGGCAGACTGGCAGGTACACTGATACCTACTGTATTTTTCCTTAAGCTGCACATATATTTGATATATTCTTTTGTGGCCAGGGTATAATTTCCACTTTCTAATAAAAGAAATTTTTATATCTTTGCTTTAAGCCATTAGTGATGCCGGAAGTCAGGGCTCTGCAGGCCAGAGATCCTTATGGCCTCACATGGACTAATAAAATAGACAAGCTAACAAACATTAAGTGTTCTCCACGTCCGCATGGCTGGAGGCAGATGAAATAATAAGGCCAGGCCTGTGGATTTACGCTGAGTGCAATATTTCTACACAATATTGCAACCTGTACATAGTTCACTGACCCTTCATATTGGCATCATGATTGCAACAGAAATGGACCCCAATTCAACCAGATCCAAAGGAACGAACCAGTGAAAATGGAGGTTTGTACTATTCATAACAACAACCAAAGCCCAATAAAGACATAAAGCTTTTCTTTCTCCACAACAGCAAGCGTATTCTCGCATCCCATTAACCTGCTGACACTGTTTATAACGGCACAGAAAGGTCACCGAAGCCTAAATCCACTCAGTAAGATTCGCTGCTGTGCTCTTCTCAAAACCACAAGCTTTATTGAGTATCAGCTCTCATCTGATTCCCGAGAAGGCCACTGGAAGGTTACAGTGGGCTCAGGTGTGCTGAGGGCGGCTGTGATTGGGTCTTACATTTGCATAGTGTCTGCCCTCTGCATCACTCAGCAGGTTTCCTGTGGATCTGCAGTCTAGGCTGATGACTTCCTTGAGGCCCTAAGCTAGGATTCCTGGCTTTTTAGCAGATGCAGAAACAAGTTCGATACAAATAGAGTGCTTTTAGTGATGAGATTCCCTCCCTTCCTAAAATACTGATGCCAAGGAGAATCCAGCTCTACAAACTCTGGTCTTTGAATGGGTTTGCATAAAGGGGAAGAAATTAGGAAGGAATCTTTCTATGGCACGAAGAAGATGGGGGAGTTTCCCATGATTCTACCATCATGTCACTGTGGAATCCTGATGTATAGGGAGGATGTTTTTCCCCCTAAAACTGTTAAAATATTCAACTTACACTAAAGGTCTAATTTACTCCAATTTAATAAAAAGTGATTAAGGAACTGAAAATCGAGAGAAAATATAGGTTGATTTTTGTTTTGTTTTGTTCTTTTGGATTCAAAGAAGAGGCCTACTGTGGTCATTCTGGTCCTTGTATTTCCTGAACTTTCCATTTTAGCAACTGCCTTCAGCTTAATGCTCCAGTCTCTAGTAGACTCAGCTCATCTCCCAGGGCAGGAACTTCCTCGTCAGGCACAAAGGCACTGTCCATGCCTTAAACTAGCTTTTATCCAGTGGTGTCAGGTACCAAGACATGGGAATGGACCCAGTCTACCAAATCTGGCTATGGCAGGGACTGTGGAGGGCCAGTGCCCTTCCAGAAAGAGTGCAGGTGAGAGGGGTAGATAGCAATGCAGAATTCTTGCTTCATCCACTTTTGGGGGTGTAATATGTGAAATCAAACACAGATTCTTGCACATCCTAGGCAAATGTTCCATCAGGCAGCTACCTCTCCATTTCCATTACACAGAATTAAAAAAAAAAAAAAAAAAAAAAAAAGAGCTGTGGGTTAAAGTGCTGGGAAAGCCTGAGGGCCTGAGTTCAGATCTTCAACAACCTCATACAGCAATACAGCATCAGGCATAGCTGTGTGTCCCCGATACCCCATTATTAGAGGTTGGGGGATTATAGAGAGGAAAGTTGCTGGATTGCTGGCCTCTGGCCTAGCTGAAAAGTCATGTACTCCAGTCCAGGGAGAGAGAGAGAGAGAGAGAGAGAGAGAGAGAGAGAGAGAGAGAGAGCGCGCTTAATGAGAAAAGATCTGTATACACATACTAAGACACACCCAAACTGAATATGGTAAGCTTCCAAAATAGCTTTATTTTTATTGAAAATAGCTGCAGAAGATAGGATGTAACCGTTTAAAACTGGCTTATAACAAATGAGCCAAATGACCTCCTGGGAAAGACAGTGACATCTTTGAGCTGTCCTCACCTAAGAACACCTTTTTTAAAAGCATTTTTGCTATTTGACTATAGATGGCCTGGCCGACAAGCTCCTGTGAGATCTGCCTGTCTCTGCCTCCCAGTGCTGGGGTTCCAGGGGCACAATGTCACACCTGGCTTTTCATATGAGTGCTGGAGGTCTGATCTTAGGTCCTCACATTTGTGCAGCAACTACTTAACCTGCTGAGCTCTCTCTCTGACCCCTGCTTGGATGTCTTCTGAGCACTGGTGTCTATCTTCCTCTTTCCCCTATCTCTTTCTCTCTCCCCGACCCATAGAGATAGAAGTCAGGATCTCATGCTGGCTAAGCACGCTGCCACTGAGCTGCACTCCAGCCTCTCTGTGGTTTGAATGTGCCCTCCTCCAAGTTTATTATAAATATAATCCTCAAATCCCTACATTGATGGTATTTGGAGCCAGGGTCTTTGGGAAGCAATTAGAGTTAGATAAGGTCACAAGGATGCTCTCCCTCCTCATTGTGGCATTAATGACTTCCTTAGAACAGGAGAGACACTTGTGCTGGCATTCTTGCTCTGTCTGACTATGGGATGCAGCAAGAGAACACATCAGATGCAGCCCATCAATCTTGGACTTCTCACCAGAACTAGAAGAAATAAATTACTTTTCTTCATAGGTTAGCAGTCAGTGCTATTATGTGATAGCAACATATCTTTATTACCTGCTTCTAAACTGCCCCCAGTATCAACCAACTCTACCTCCTTACAATACAGGTAACATTCAGAGAGATCAGGTGCATTCAGGGTGGTATGGCCATAGAAAACACCCAGAGGATCTCAGGCATACCAGTGAAAGGTAACAGTACCTCTGGATCCTTATAAAACTTCTAAAGTAGAACCAATGAGTGCTCATGCCCAAAGCTGACTCATCCCTGAGCGACTGCCTATGTCTTCATTCAATCTTAAGTGTACAGCTCCACTCATCCCCTGTCCACTGTTGGGCATCTTTACCATCAGCTCACCATCATCCTCACATCTTTGTCTTAACTATTGTGCCAAGGAGGAGTCATACAGGGAAACAAAGCTAATACAACTTACTTACCATTCCCCACTCTCCCACAATCTTTGTAAATTAATAACTGGAAGTACATAGCCTGCAAGTCCCACTACTTTCTTTTGTACCACAAAAGACATTGCTTGCCAATCACCGAGCTCACTGAGCCTGCACACAGCTTCACGGTGCTTCCAATCACAGTGCTGCAGCCATCCAGGAACAGCTGAATGGAGATAGACCATGTGAAGAAACCTATTTTCTAATCTCCCACCAACTACTTCTCTACTATAAACAGAAAATACCAGATCTCCATAGGAGCTTTTCAGTTGGCTTTTAAAAAATATTTCTCTCTTTAAAAAGGTCAATATTATATAAAGGAAGAACATGTGTATAACTCAGCCTTGCAAATTAGAAAATAATAATTGTATCAAACGTGATGGATACAGTAATTCTAAGACACATGACTATTAAAATGAAAGCGGGAACAAGCATCTTCTATGCTCTGCCATATTACTTATTCCTAGCATTTTAATGTTATGCCTGTATCTGGCAGGGCAGGGACAGAAGCTGCAGGAGGAGTCTGGTGCAGCAGTGAAGTCAAAACATGATGACTAGAGTTAGAAGGATAAGAGATACATCCATGCCAGGAGTTATGGCTGACACTTTCATTCCTAGAGTTAGCACAGAAAAGCTAAATTGTGAGGTGGACAACAGCTGCCTTCAATGCCTTCCACCCATCCCACACCCACTAGAAAGTACCTATTCCAAGTATCTTGTATTGCCCACACAAGACCCCATTTACTTCTAAATATTTGCTTAGGCTAAAAGTACCTACTTTATGTGGAATACTTTTTTGTAATGCTGTGGGGGTACTGTTAAAAAACACATAAGGCAAGGACTTTTAATCTAGCAGTAGAGGTAAGATATACCATTCTATGTGTGACTGAGTGAGTGCCAGGTGAATGGATTCAGGTTATGCTCCTGGGAGTTGAGGGAAAAGGGCTTGTGGAGCCTGAGGTGAAAATGAATAGGACCATGAAGTGCTGGAATTTGTACAGGGCTTTTGTGAATTGATAAGCTTTTTAAATACATTACTGGTGATGTTTACTTTATGTGGATGGGTGTTCTCCCGCATGTATGTCTGTGTACCACATTCATGCAGTGCCTATGGAGGCAAGAAGAGGGCATTAGGTCCCCTCGGAATGAAGTTACAGATGGTTGTGAGCCACTATATGGGTGCTGTGACTTGAATCTGAGTCCCCTAGAAGAGCAACCAGTGCTCTTAACTGCTGAGCCATCTCTCCACCCCTGAAAAGTTGAGATTGTAGCATCACTTCTGTGACAAATTAGCAACTGATGTACTCTCTGCATTTTACCATCTGTAAAATGAAAGACATGGACTAGATGAAGATTTGAGATGTCCTGAAGCCAAATGCAGCCTTTACCGTTATGAATGAAGTTTTATTGGAACACACTTCTGCTCACTCATTGTCTAAGGTTGTTTTCACACTACAGAGATAGGGTTGAGCAGTTGCAAAGATAACCCCATACTGTACACATTTACTACCTAATCCTTTACAGAAAGAGCTTGCCAACTTATGTATTATGCCATTATTCCCAATGTTCAGATGCCTAAATGAATCAGACGAGTATCAGACATCAGCGGCACAGGGACAGTCACTGGATCTCCTTGGTTTAGTTTTCATCTTCTCAGTTTTGATAGACTTTGATAGAGAGGGCTATTTTCTCCATAGAAAGAAAGACAGAAACTTGCAACTGGTCTTCAGTATCTGTATGGGGTGAACTCTGTGCTGAATGGGCACCCAGTGCTCTGAATGAGGGCAGCAGCCGCTTGACCACAGGAGAAAGTAAGTCCACCATTGCCCACTCTTCCATGTGGTTTTGTCCCCACTCAGTGACAGGGATTGAATGTAGAGCTGTATACATGGTAGGCAGGCACTCTACCACAGGACTGTATTTCCAGCTTCACATGTAGATGTTTACAGGGCATCATTAAGACATATTTTTTTTCAATCTAGCAACCATTAAATCTGTCTGCAAGGCACCTGTGCCTTGGGATTCCACTCTGACTTTTGGTTAGTTGTTTGGTAGTTAGCTGGATTTGTGCTAATAGATTTTATAGGTCAAAGTACATCTGAACACTAGTAGGCAGGAAGCAATAAAATAAAGGCCTGTGTGTGATGGGACACATCAGAGGACAGGGAGCTACTGTTAGGAGTCACGTGTGTGGGAGGAGGACATGCAGATGAGCCTGGGGCAGTAAAGGAAACCATCTCAGGAACAGCTTCAGATTCCAGATTAAAGAAAGAGGTGACCATGGCATTATCCCAGAATAAAATGGTGTCTGTGGTTTAATTGTATGGTGGAGTTACAGAACTAGAGAAAAAGTTGTTCACTGCAGGATAACCAAAGGTCCCATATTGCCCAGGACTGAGTCCTTTTCTTGGTCATTAGACATCCAGTGTTCTGGCTGGGACAGTCGTGAAGAATAGCTATTTGATGAGAGATGAGAATTGCCAGTCTAATTCTATAATCTAGAAATAAGACAACAAGCTTCTTGTGCCAAAAGAGCTTCATCCTATTCTGTTATTCAAATCTTAGATAGTCTTATAGTTAAAAAAAAAAAAAAAGAAATCCAGAGCCAGTTATCAAGGTGAAAGCTGAAAGATTGGAAAATCAGGACAGCCAGCCACTAGTTCTTACCTCTATGAAATTCTCAGTCTAAAGAGAGTGGGTTCCTGTTTTCTCACACCTTATCTACCTTTCTCTACCCAGACATCACTTCCTGGGATTAAAGGCGTGTGTGCTTCCCAGCACTGGGATTAAAGGTGTGTGCCACCACTGCCTGACCTCTATGCCTAGTCTAGTGGCTGACTCTGTCCTCTGATCCTCATGCAAGTGTATTAGGGTACACAATATATCACCATACTATTCTGTTCCAGTGGATGACTTCTTTCCGAACTTTTATGGAAACTTTGCTCTGTTCTGAGTGTGTTCTGGCTGTAAAACCTTACTTATCTCAAAGGACTAAGCTGATTTAGTGGCATATGGCCAGCCACGGAGAAGCTATTGTGTGAAAGGCTATATGCTAGAGGAAGGAAAGCTTGCTGCTCACAAGACTACTAAAGGTTTCCAAGGAAGGATCACTTGTCACACCATACTGCTTAATATTTGTGAAGACCTGAACAATTAATGACACCACCCTTTTTTTTTTTTGCACCTTCTTTTAGAATTGACATGGCTAAAGAAGTTGACTAACTTTGCCAGAGTCCGAAGACTATGAAATGGGAGAGCCAGATTTTAAAACAAGACCTTCTAACTCCTCTCCCTGCAGGATGCCTTACCTCCCCTGCATCGTCAGCCATCCACTCCCCCCACCCCCACATCTGCCCTCTTTAGGGTTCTGGCCCTGAGCACAGATGCCCACCTCCTGGGAAATAAATGAGCTGCCTCAGACAAGCTGGCCGACTGCCTCAAAAGAGCCAGTAGCCTGAAGGAATTCAAGGGAGAGCCACATGAATAATTAAGAGCCCAGAAGAATTGACCTGTCAGGAAAGATTGGAAGAATTCAATAAAGTGTACTTTGCCTAAGCTAAGACAAGGGAGGAGGAAGTGTGTGTATTTGTGTGGGAGGGGTGCTGAGGAGCAAGGGAACAAAGTCATCACAGGGTAGGTGGGCTTTCTTCTGGCTACATGCAGCACAAAGAGGCAATGATGAGAAGAAGATATGAAAGGAAGAATACACAAAGGTAAACCTGAAGGGTAATTTCCCAAGGAACACACTTACCCCAGAACCCGCTGAAAAACACCCTAAGTGAATGGATAAAATCCCAGTAGTTCTGTTTTCTCCATTCCAAGTAGACTACATTTCCTAAGCAGAAAATACTGAGTTCAAAGTCCTTGCTAGGTCTTTTCAACAGCCAGGTTTGTCCAGGTAACTCATATGTGAAAAAGAATTACTTTATCGTACCAGTCCATTTTCAATTACACAGGAGAGCCAGCTTAGAACTATGATGGACTAAAGTGAGCATGACTTTTCTGGGCTCTGCTCTATACATCACACAGACATTCTGCCCCATATTTGCTTGCCCAGTGTCATACACATGGACAGGTACTCTGTACAGTGCTGTTTTCTTTTTAATTCTAAGACCTGCTCTATACTTATTCATTTCCTATGATAGTTCTACAAGCCAAGAACTAGGCTAATTGCCAGCCTACTGTGGTGGCCAAGACAGGCTCAGATCCTGTCTTCACAAGGCTGTGTAATCCAGTGATGCAGATCAGCATTTGAACGACATCCACAAAGGTCATCAATGTAAAATAGTGTGGATTACCATGAAGGAGAAGAATGTAGTTAATCATGCTATGAAACAAGAGGATATCTCTGTGCAAGGAGGCTGAATGGCCTCTGTAAAAAAAGGCAGTAAAGCTAAAGCCTGTGTCAGGTAGGTGCTGGGCAGGGAGAGAGTAACATCTCTTGGCAATGGGGAGATGATCTCCAGTCATGACAGATTTCATGAGAATGTTTTCGTTACTGAGGGCATCGTCCAACAACTGGTTCAAGAATGTGATTATTACTGAAACTTTGGGTCATGTTCTATTAGCTCTCAAACCTAGAGAAGGGTAGGAATCCAAAGGCCAGGCATGTATGGGGTAAGTGGTCAAACACTAAATAAAAACTGCACTAATGTTCACACTGAGCTTCCCTAGGTGGTTCTGTGCATAGTGTCATTATCTAAAACCAATTGGCTGATGGAAAAGTACAAGTTTAAGATCAAACTCCTATTTCTAGAGAATTCATCTGGATTCAGAGAAAGCGCTACGTGGAAAGGCTATTGTCACTGTATAATATACTGACTGAGGTCATTACACTTTTGTCAGAGAAACTTTGTCCCCATACAGCCTGAGAGTTATGAGCATGGGCTCTATAGTCAGACTGAATTCTACTTCTACACAGAGATGGACCCTGAGCAAGCTGCTGAACTTCTCAACGCTTCAGTTTTCTCCAGTGCAAAACACGAGACAACAGCAGGGCTTATCTTACCAGATTTTATGAGGTTTATGTCATCAATACATATGAACATCCTAGAATTATGCCTAGTACATAATCTTTTCTTACAAAGTATCATCATTATCATCCACAAGAGAGTGCCAAGGTAAAGCTACTCCCAGCTCTTCAGTCAAAAGCTGAAGTCATTCTAGTGATCAAATGAGGTAGAATAATTGATATGCTAAGTTCAGAAGTCGTTAAAAAAAACATATAAATCCTGGTGGATGATGCTTGGGTAGACATTCAAATAGGACACTGTTGAGACTTTATCACACTGGAAAGGGGTTCTTGATCTCTA